>CATIWQ010033792.1:0-16629 GCA_949673415.1 Euphorbia schlechtendalii
GGTGGATCGGGGGGTATGTTAGGAACGTCGGATCGTGCTCCATTTCACAAGTTGAATTATGGAGAGTACTGGATGGTCTTCATTTGGCTTGGGACAAAGGGATTCGGCTTCTACTAGTAGAGGTGGACAACACATATGCCAGAGATATAATCAGGGGTGAGGATAATGTTCCTAATGCACACTAGAGCCTAGTGCAAGAGATTCGAGCGATGATTCACCGAGAGTGGGAAGTTGTTGTTCATCACGTGTATCACGAAGGAAATCATTGTGCGGATTGGTTGGCGTCATACGGTGCTATGCTTCCTAGGTGCTGTCATGTGATTGAAGGACCGAGTGTGCAACTTCAAGAGATTATGGCCCAAGATATCAGGGGAGTTAGTTTTCCCAGACTCAACTTAGTCTAACTATTCTACCACTCTTTTTACCAAAAAAAAACTTATCACTTTACCCAATCAATATTACATGTCAGTTTTTTATTGTCATGTGTCAGTCTTGAGTTAATTTTTTTTTGAAGAAAAAGACCAAATAATGAGTGTCAGTCTCGAACATCCTAACAACGTTGGCACCCTCGACTAACTAACATCCTTACACAGACAAAAATATATTAAATTGATAATGAAAAATGTCTAATGTCAATCTCAAGGTGAGATTAACATAAACGGTTACAAAAGTAGCATTCGTGAAAGGGGCGGACCCAATATCGAAAATGAGGGGGGACCGAATTAACATGTAAAAAATTATAGTAATAAATATATATAAAACAATTCATGTTAATGTAACAGTTTTATGAGGTATTAAAAGCTTTTGTAATATATGATAGTAATTTTGGGTAGCTTGATTGGTTGGGCAATTGGACTTATTCTTTTTCTAAAGGCATGGACATGTCTAAATTACTTTCTCACCCATTTGATGAAACCCATTTTAAGGCATACCCATGACTAAACAATGAAACATTCTTGATGTTTTTATCAATTTCATTTTCTTACTTCTTTTTCCCAATCTATTTTCTTTTTTATATAATCATTAACAAAATTTATAAAAAAAAAAGAAATAATTTATTGTTCCCTTCATTCACAAGAACTAGACATGTTCATCGGGCGGGTTGGGCCGGGCCCGGATCGAGCTTAGCAGGTTGTTTAATAAAAATTTTAACCCAAGCCCAGTCCAAACTCATACTTTAGAATTCGGGGACATACAAGGTCGAGCCCGACACAAGCCCATGAATATTTTTTGTACCACTACAATTATTAACTCTAACCATCATTGAATAAAACTTAAGGGGATCACTTTAACTCAACTTCACCTCTTCAATCCAATTATTATATTTAACAATAACATCACTTTCTTTTTCTGAATTCCCAAACAATTGTGGAAAAGGGGACCACTACTTCAATTATTAACTCTAACCATCATTGAATAAAGCTTAAGGGGATCACTTTAACTCACTCAACTTCACCTCTTCAATCCAATTACTATAATTAACAATAACATCACTTTCTTTTTCTGAATTCCCAAACAATTGTGGAAAAGGGGACCACTACGTTAGTTATTAAATCTCGGCAGTGAAAAAGATAGTGTCATAGAGGCACCTTTAAGGAAATAGTGAAATAACTAATTAAGTCATCTTAAATCACTTATAACTATTGTTAACCTTAATAGAATATCATTCTTATTATTAAAAAAAACAAAAAATAGTAAGGTTTAATACAATTTATGATAACATAAATTTTTCGTGTCACACCTCCTCGTTCTACAAAAACTGTCAATTAATTTCAATACTATTCTAAAACTCGTAAGTTGTTTTGAATAGCACCACAAATCATCTAGTAGTATGTCGGTACCTGTTCGCCACTTTTCTATGAATAAGTTTAATAATTTTTACGTAAAGAATTTGGCTATATATCAATAAAACTTGTTCACGAAAAATATAGGTGTTGTCAATACCTCTTATCAAATAGAAAAATGATGATAACTGCAATTATACAGTTGTGATGTAGTTTTAAAAGATATCGATCCCACAGGGAATGACTAGCTCTAAAGATCAAATAGGGAAAAAGGATAAATAAAATAATATGTATTGATATTTTTGGATAGGAGGGTTAGAATGAAGAATGAGTAAATATAGGTATGAAAGATTAGAGAATCTAAACATATATATTTTCCCTATGAAATAAGGAAAGCAGAAAAAACATGCAAGTTCAACAAAGATGTTACGATTCACTAAACTAATATAATAGACTCGGTTCTAAATACTCTGATGTTCAATTATTCACCATAGAGCAACACATGAAATAACTTTTCTAGATCTAGCACAAACGAATTAAGACTATCATATAAACCTGGACAACATCAATACTATGCTTATTACGGGTCGCCCTCACATAGCCACATTTAGCAAGTTAACATTCTAAAAATGTTGGCTCACTAAACAGCGTTATATCACAGATCTAGTGATTATACACGATATTGTTAACTCCGAAACTACTCTTAAAATTAATTCCAATGCATATAACTTGATTAACATAAAAGACTTAACACGAAATACGTATTATGACACATAGACATATCATAAACTTCGAAATAGAAAGTATAAGTAGAAATCAAAGTTGTAAGGTATGCAAGTAAAAGCTGAAGTTGATCAAACCGTATCCACTCTTTGGAGTCGTCAATTCCCTCAATTCCTGCGTCTGCTTTGAATTCGGTCTCAGCCTGTACAGAACCTCCGCTAGGATGCTATTCTTTGCGAATATCGAACAAACAAATATTGAAGAACGAAAACATTTATTGATAAGTGATTTGCAATTACACTCATACAACAAACGCTCGAATATGTAGAGAAATCTAGTGATCGAATAAGGATTCGAATCACTTATACATTTTCTCGCTAACGCTTATGAACGTAGCAAAATCTAGACATTTTTACTCTCTATCTATGCATACACATGCACTATAACACACACATAATTACTCACAATCCATGCCCACGAAATTGGTGAGTTTGGAGCCCTATTTATAGAGTATGAAGGGTTGTGTCTATCCAAATGAAATTTGATAAAACAATGTATATATAGAATGTATGGACTGAAAATTGAAACTTAAAACTTAAAATTGATTATAGAATAGAAAGAATAAGTTGGAATGTATTTTTACAAATAAGTTTCGCAAACCCTGTATTTTTTCCAATTTCCCCTTTTCTATTCCAGGTACAGCAAAGACGTTTTGGTATTCTTTAATTTTGGAGATTTATGTCTCTCTTTGGGTAAGGAATTTCACCTTCTTTATTTTTGAAGGGATAATATGCTAGTTAATTTTGCGCCCAAATTTATAGATTTTGTTTCAAATTTATGGACCGAATGTTGTCTGGATTTAATTTGTTGCCATGTGAATTCAATAAAATTGGTCTGCTACAAGTTTAGGGATCTGTTACTTGGAAAAAACATTTTGCAGGCTTATTTCTCAGTTTGAGTTTGCACTTACCATGTTCGACGAAATGTCGAAGAAGAATGTTGTATTGGTTATTATTGAAATTGATGGGTTTGTCTTACTTGATTGCTTGGAATCTCTTGGCCTCTAAAGGCATCCGGCGCTGTGGGTTCATTGGCAGACTCCCTCCCTCCCTCCGCCTGTCTATGTGTCTGCTATCTGGTTTGGTTGTCGCTTCATTAGTAGTAGGTTGTTTTATATAATTCAATTGCGATTTTTTTTCATTGATTTTCATCCACACACACACACACACTTAGAGAAAACAAAAGCGTCTATTGTTTTTTGTATTAATATAAGATTTAAATTAGGAGAGAACTAGGGTATTTGGTCATAATTTCTACTGTCCATTGTACATATTTTTTGTGTAATATAAGAATTGTCTTTTAGATCTTAGGTTTTTATGGGATTTGATTACTGCTGAAGATTTACCTGGTTCTTATGTTGACTTTTTTGTCCATTCATGTTTGCTCAATTTTCATTGTAATTAGCTCTTTGTTCCAGTAGATATTCTAGTTGACCCTTGTTGGTGATTCTTTTATGGATATTATGTATTGGTGCTCTTAGCTATTGCTGATTGGATGTTCTATTCTTCTGATAATATTATATACTGCTGTAACTAGTCATTAAATTTCTTGTAGGTTTTTTTCCGGGATACTTATTATATAATAGAGATAAAGTAAGTGATTTGATTTTTAACTTTGTTAACTAACAATGCCAAATAGTTTCATTGCTGATCTAATTGATCATGTTACTCAATGTGAATACCAATTTTATACTTGGTTTAATATACTAGTTCACTACGAATTTAACAAATTTTATACTTAGTTTGATAACACTATTTTTTTTGTGAAGTTGAGTTAGAAAAACCAATTGAGCTTTTGGATAAAAACTATTAATAGCTTTCTCTTTTACTAATGCATAGATAGTAGATACATTGTTGTAGTCTTGTTCTTGCTAGCATGTGTTCTGTTTCTATCTTAATGATTTTTAGAGCATGTTATGTACTCATTTAGTCTTGATTTTTAACTCCGCAACTCAATCCTACCTGCTGGAATTGTTGGTAAATTGCACAGTTTTCAAAGCAGAACATGGCGGTGCCATGACTTGGAAAAGGCTGATTGTGCGAGCTATTTGGATCATGTATTCACGTACCATACGCTTTGTCCGAGGACCCACTGCATCTTTTAGGTAAGTAATTCATATGTTACAACCTCATGCCGAACCATGTATGGACTGTTTTAAGTAACTTTTTATTCTAATATGATGATGTGGGCTAAATTAAGGTATTTTGTGTTTTATATGTTGATGTGGCAGAATTCATGGGGAAAAACGATGATTTGGCAAAACAGGGCACCTTTTTTGTGAACTGAAGGCTCACTACTCATTTTATATAATTTAAATCAATCCTTTTTCCTGGCCACTACTCATTTACTTGTACATGCTTGCTTTGATATATGTTACTAACAAACTATATAATTACTTAATTTATAGTGTAAACTGGATAAGTATCAAGTAAATTTAATTTATGGTGTACTAATAGATGTGCATATATCAGATGGTTGCCAATGGAGAGAGTATGGGTTAAATTACAAAGAGAAACATGTGTCTTAGGGCAATGGGAGGAAGTGGCTAATGATCTGAATGTTGCTTCAAAGTTTTATTTGGATGAGGTGATTGCTTTGATGCCATTTCTTTACTAGGATTTAGGTGTAGTAACATTTGTCTTTCCTCCATAAGTATGCAATTAACAGGTTGAATCTTATGCACTCAAAATACAAGAGCTTCATGGAAAATATGAGTTCTTGAGGTAGAAAGGGGGATGTGCGTGAGAAACAAGAACCATCAGGAGGCACGAGCAAGTAGTTTTCTGGTTGTTTTTTTTATCCTGAATGTAAAAGGGAATGTAGTATTTCAACATCGTATGAAATACTCGTCACTAAATTCTTTGGAATGTATGCCTTAGCATTGTTAGCAATACTAATTACTTATAAGCGATTGAAATTTGGATTTTCTGATGCATGTACTTAAGCATATTTTAGAAATTATAGACTAGATAATGTTGCCAGTAGTATAGCAGTTATAGAAATTAATCTTTATAACTTATAAATTAATAAATTAGTTCTTGTTCTATTATTTACCATGTGTTCATGATTTATGAGATTCCAGCTTTTTAAATAGTATTTGGAACCTCCTTCAATCCAAAAATATATGTTTTCTTAATTTTATTTTTTGGAATTCGAATAGTATACCATCAGGAAGACCGTCACAAATCTCTGACGGGAGAGCCAATCAGCAAAAGCATATAACATTCTGACGGAGATCACCATCAGAAACACCTAGTATGCGTATTGATTTGTTGTGTTATTATGCTATTGCTGATGTTTTATGGTTTATGCGCGATTTCCTGACTGTTTTTACTGTCAGAAATTCGCTTTTTTTGTATCAGTATTTTTTTTATTGATAAAAGTGTTTGATAATCGTAAATAAAACAGTAGAAACTTTTGTTTAATACAAGTAAGACGAAATCACTCAAGAAGTGGTGATTATATATTATCAGCAAATCAATGTATTAGGTTTGGTGGCCATTAGCCTAATATGAATCATAATAATGCATAAATATACAAATTGGTGCAACTAGTAGGCATGCTCTAGAGGGTGATGATAGCCCAGCAATATATAATGTGGCCATAACAATCAAAAACCCGCTTTTGAACGTATAATCGAACTTCCCAGGATCCATTGGTAGTCCCTCGTGACTCGCGTAGCTTTCAGCTTCAATTGTAGCATTGAAAAACACAGGCACTGGCCCTGTCAACATATAATTCGCCACATTATAAGTCTTGATTCGATGGAGTAGACCAATCTCCTGAGGAATATGACCAGTTAGGTTGTTATTGCAAAGATTCAGAACACTTAAATAAGAACAGTTGGCAATAGCTGATGGGATCTGACCTGTGAATTCATTGAAAGAAAGATCAAGAAAGGTGAGAAAATTGAGCTTTGTTGAGATGTCGGATGGAATTGGTCCCTGAAGGTGATTATTTGAAAGGTTAAGGCCTGCAATTGACGTGCAATTCTCAATCCCTGAAGGAAACTGACCTTTGAGTCCTAAGTTAGAGAGTTGAGCACATGGACAGGCTATGACCATAACGGAGATTCAAAGCTGAAAGATGTCCATTGACTTTCCAGGCAAGCCAAGTCGAAAATGAAAGGATGATGACCTGCAACAATCAAACTGTTATTTACATATAAAGGAATTCAGTATAGTAGTGACCAACTCTGACCAGCAAACTTCTGCACAGGAGCTTTCGCCATTTGTGCTGACTCAACTGTGAAACAGCATGCAATACTCCATTCTCGCTCGAATTCCAACGAATTCTGCATATTAACATCAAGTGAATCAGAAAACCAGTTTCCACTATCAAATCCTGAGTATAAATGGCAGAGTACAACTTAACAGGCAAAAGTATGAACTATTGCTGTTGTGATGCTAAAACTGCCAGTTAAAGCTTACACAGGCTGCATCTCTTCATTTTCCAATGATTGAACTGCAGTTTTTCCGGGCACACTAGAGTTCATCTGCTGAGCGGGGGGATGATTAACAATAGTCATAACCATATCAGCATTATTATCAGATAAATGGTTCCTCATCTCTCTGTGTTCCTGACACAGGGCACACCAATGCATGTAACAGTGCACCAGACATGGATCACATGGTGAATTCTGCACAATATTACCCCATGGAGTTAACATTTGCCTAACAAATTGCACGGACACTCTGTATGTAAGATGCTTTCCATATTCTGCGGTATAAACAACAAACTCTAATATTACCTTGAGGTGACACCTAATCATTAATTCCACTCCCCCATGCATATAAGCCAATTGAATTAAGAGAGGGGACACCTAAGAGCGTGACATTACTATCATTTCATGAAATCATAGTAAACACAAATGCAAGATTTTTCAAGTACTGTATTTGCAAAAAAAAAACTTTCCAATTTTACCGTTTAGAAACTGCAAGGCCAAGTCCGACACTGCCACCATTATTCCGATTGGATCCACTTCTGAATTGAGTGAATTTAGTAAGAAAGTGTGGGATATTTTGTTGGAGAATTCAACAACCAGAGTCCTTTACCTGCCTGAATCATGCATAGTAAGCAGCCATATAAGCAAAACAATGGTAGAATGTTATCTCAGCATCATATCAACCTACATGTGAGATCAACAAGAGTTCTCTTCTCAACAGGGACTCAAAATCTCATGTACAACCCCGCAAGCATGTTTTCCTTTCCAGTTTTAATTGCGGAAAATCTGAACAAGGCATCTCTGCAGTCAATATATGGCTATGTAATGTTGTCTGTTATCACTGCAAAAAGGAATATGTCGTCCCAATTTCAGTCCAGTTAAAGAAACAAAACTCAAGACTGGAAATTTTAAACTAGAAATTTACAAAGATTAGTCAGGCAAAAAAGACAGATTCTTATCCAAAAAACTGCTCAAATCCGATCATCATAAGCAGCAGCGGTGTTATCATTCTCCTCCAATTGTTTTGGTACATATAGCGATGACACTATCATGAAATACACAAAATTTCCAGCAAGTAAAGCTGCTGCAATGTAGTAGTGTACATCGAGCCTTCCGCCTTCTACGCCTCGATTTGACAACCAACCAACACCGTCTAAAGCCAACCCCAAATATTTGCCAATCCCAGTCATGCAATAGGATAGCCCCAGAATAGTGCATATCATGCTTTCCGGTGCCTGAGTATACAGAAATTCTGAACTGGAAGGCGTTAAAAAGATTTCTGCAATTGCATGAATAACAGCCTGGGGAACTAACCACAAAACTGACATTGGGATTGATTGTTTTCTCCGTTCTGTTTCTACAACCGTCATGACGATTGTCCCAATGAAATGTAGGAAGTGTCCAATCCCCATTCTCTGGAGGAGACTGAATCCGGCTGGTTTTTTGCTGAATCGCCTCGCAATTGGCACAACAACTCGTTCATATAAGACATATCCTACTACGTACGCTATTGTGCCAAAGATTGAGTAAATGTTTGGTGGGATTTTGAAGGAGCCAATATGTAAACCCATTGATTTGGATGCAATGTCCACAAACAATGGGGCTGGATATGCCGCTGCTGGTATGACTCCCGAGGCCAAGATTGGCAATAATCTTATCAAGCACTTGACTTCTTCAACTCTGTGAATGGTGTTCAGCCTCCATAGATTTAAACTAGTCAAGTTGGTCCGTTCCTCCTCTGTCATTACTGCAGCCTTGTCAAGCCATCTGAAAGTCAATGAAAAAGGCAACAGGTTATAGTCTTCGTACCAAAACCAGTACATCCCAATCACAATCAAACACAAAAATCAAATGAAAGAAACATAAAAAATAGTCTAACAAGATTTGAGCAGTTGGTAGTAAAAACTTAAAGAACAAGAATACTTACTCCAATCGGTCAGAGTGTACAAGCAACCCACCGACAGAAATAGGAGCATCGAGCTCTCTATTTTGGTAAAGAAGAGAAGAATCGCCCGGAATCACTAATCTCCGCTTCTTGAAAGTAGAAACTATGACTTGAGCAAGTCTAATCCAAGGGCTTCTTCTCCTTGGCCTACTCTTAATGTAGAATTGGGATCCAGCCAAAAACGCTATAATTCCCAAAGCCATTACCATGGTTTGGATTCCGAATGTCCATCCCCAACCAACATTATCTTGAATATGAGGTAGTGCTATGGAAGTAATCATGGAATATAGACTCACGCCAATAGCATACCAGGTAAAAAAATTCCATCCCCTAGCATCCACGCTAGCCTGACTCATATCCACTTGGTCCGCTGCAAAGTTCGATAAACAAGGGCTCAACCCACTGGTTCCAATGGACGTCAGCATCAGACATGCATAGACCACCAACAACTGTAAGTTTGTCGCTTGGACACAATTTTCTCGTGTAGGACACGATGGTGGCTGTAGAGATGGAAGAATGGCAGACATTACCATGCATAGCATTCCCTGTCACATAAAAATGGAAGCAACTTGAATATTTCACTTGAGCAAATTGTAATAAAATTTTCGAATATGAGAATTTAGGTGGACAGGGGAATACCAATGCATAGGCAAAATAAGCCATAATCATCGTTCTGAATCTTCCGGCAAAAGAATCAGCAATGATGGCTCCTATAAGTGGAAGAAAAACCGAAATTGCTCTAAAGGGAAGGACGATAGTTGTAGACTTAACAAATGGAAGATTCAAGCGAAGTGTCAAGTACGGGATTATTTTGGCACCGAATCCCACTGCTGCAAAATATCCCCCCATTTCATTGACTGTAAAATGATGAAAAACAATACGGTTAGGGAAACTAAATTACAAATTATGTTAAAATTTATATAACCAATACACTAATGAATAATCAAGAATCTATAATAAAGAAATGGAAGATGTTGCTGCTGAGTTAATAGATACTTACTGAAAATACATAGCAGTGCTAGAAAGATATCAAGCTGTCTCCGGGGTGTCGTTGGTTGTGCACTATGGCTGCCTTGGTTAGAATTGTTGAAGGCAGTTGCTTCCACAATTTCATGATGGCTGCCTTGGTTAACATCACTTCTAGAAGACTCTGCAATAATATCTGAAATCCGTATGATCTCTTCTAGCATATTCACCATCTCTGCCATTATTAACAAATATGTCAAATTTGTTAAACCGAGTATCAATCATTCTTAAAGTAGTTAATCAACTAAATAATTTATCAACTTAAAGAAAATGTTTCCTATATTAAGAAAAAAGCTGGATTCATAAGGCATTTTAATTCTACATTAATATTGTAACTTAACCTGTTTCGGCGCTTGGAGGTGATGGCGGTGCTGCTGTGGTCGAAGGAGGAGGCGAAGCTGCTGGATGTGATGGTGATGAACTGCCCGATGAAGGGCTGATGCAAGCCGGAGATGATGATGCCATTACGAGTCCTTCTACAATGGAAAACAAAAAATTAGTTTTGCAACTCATATATGGTCGCAAAGTCGATTGCAAATCTGAAGTACTAATATAAAGCATAGTCTTAAGCTAGAATCATATGAATGAAACCAATTCCCACCAAGTCATATTTGGCAATGGTTAGGACACACTGCTAATACATATACAAAGCATCATGACCAGGTTTCATATTCTAAACCACACTTCAATAAAAGAAAATGTGCCCAGTTTCAACATGAAATTAGACATGTAAAATAAAAGCATATCACTCACTAATTCCTTTTTTGGTAAATTATAACTAACGGAATATGCATATGCATAATACATTAGTGGTTAGTGACATGTACAATTTCTCATATTCCAACTGAATTTACATTCCACACCTCATGGGTTAGGGCCTTGTTTGTAATGTAGCATGCAAATATTAGAAAATAAACAAATACTCCCTCTATTTTTTTTTATTAACATGCATATAATACAAAATAACTATTGGTTTTTATATGTCCCTCAAATATTCATGTAAAATTATTGTGTAAATCACATTTTTAGTGATCATAAACTCGCTTTATCTCTCTTTATTTTACTTAAAAGAACCATAAAAATGAAATGGGAAGACATGAAAAAAACGACCATATTATGTTGAGTAGGAATAGCCCTTCAAACAACTAAAATTCAATAGCTGTATTGGAAAGGAACTCAAGTTGATGTCAAAGTTAAAACAAAAAAATAAGTTGGATTTTTCTATACACCGGCAAAGTAGAAGGAAAAAAATTGTTTCCATAGATAACAATGTTAATACTACTAAGGAGTTCAATGTCTTCAGAGCTATCATAGTTCTAAAAAGTTGCAGGATTGCAAGGTTTATAGTACCAAGGATAACAAGGTTACCTGTTCCGAGGCTTGGAGGTGATGGTGGAGCTAATGTAATCTTAGGAGAAGCTATCGTACCAGATGGCGGTGATTGAATTACGGGGCTGCTGGAAGTTGAAGATGATGCATTTTCGAGTGCTTCAACATTGGAAAACAAAAGTTAGTTAGACATAAGATATAACTTATTACTACGTTATACAAAGCCATATAAAAAACAATTGTCTTTTCAGTAATTTCTGAATTAATTTTTTAACATGTAAACATTGAGACCAAAACTAATATATGCACAATGGGAAAATAGTAGTATGATTTCAATAAATAACAGCCCCCCAAACAACTAAAAACCAAGCCTAGAGTTTTATTGTATTAAACCTCAAGTTAAATGTCAAGGTTAGAACAAAATAATAAGTTTGATTTTTCAATGCATCAACAAAGGAGAAGGAAAAAGAACTGTTTCACAAAGCATAAAATAGATAGCAATGTCATTCCTATCACAACAGGAGGTCACTTACAAGTTGATGTATGATAATGAGAAAAAATTTGTTCATGTAATAAATTGAGAAAACATGAATAGTTGATTTACTACATGTGAAAGTAACTCAGGAAAAAAAAGAAAACAAGGTTAATACTACCAAGGATGACAAGGTTACCTCTGACGGGGCTTGGAGGTGATGGCAGATTTGATGTAGTTTGAGGAGAAGTTACCAGACCAGATGGTGGTGATTGAATTACTAGGCTGCTGGAAGCTGAAGATGATGCATTTTCGAGTGCTTCAACATTGGAAAACAAAAATTAGTTAGATATACGATATAACTTAATACCAGGTTATACAAAACCATGTCAAAAACAAAGTCTTTGTAGTAAATTATGCATTAATTTTTTAATATGTAAATATTAAGACCAAACTAATATATGAACAATAGGAAAATAGTAGTCTGATTTCAATATTTAGTAGCCCTCCATATAATTAAAAACCAAGCCAGGAGTTGAATTGTAAAGGACCTCAAGTTGATGTCAAAGTTACAAGAAAATAATAAGTTTGATTTTTTCAGTGCATCAGCAAAGTAGAAGGGAAAAGAACTATTTCCACAAAGCATAAAACAATACTAAGGATAATGTCTTCGGAGCAGCCATAGTTTTCGAAAACCATTGGATTTCAAGGTTAATACTAGGAAAGATAACAAGGTTACCTATTCCTGGAGGTAATGGCGGTGCTGCTGTAGCTGGAGGAGAAGCTACTAGATGTGATTGAGCTCCTGGCAATGGATTGCCGGATCTCGGGCCGGTGCAAGCCGGAGGTGATGTCATCCCAAGTGCTAAGACATAGGAAAACAAAGCATAAAACAATACTAAGGAGAATGTCTTCAGAGCAACCATAGTTTTCGAAAACCGTTGGATTTCAAGGTTAATACTACCAAAGATAACAAGGTTACCTATTCCTTGAGGTGATGGCGGTTCAGCTGTAGCTGGAGGAGAAGCTGCTGTAGCCAGAGAAAAAGCTGCTGAATGTGAAGGAGCTCCCGGTGATGAACTGCCGGATCTCGGGCTGGTGCAAGCCGGAGGTGATGTCATCCCAAGTGCTATGACATAGGAAAACAAAAATTAATTCTTAATTACTATCATACATATTTAACATCAAAAGCATAGATAAGCACAGATTTAGGCCCCTAATCATTATTATTAGTCGACGATAGAACCATTGTCAGCGAGATATTAATGATCCCGGACACTATTGGACAGAAATCTAGAGTGTGCTTAGTTTCAGAAATCCATTTCCATTTTCATTGTTCAGTTTTCTTTTCATTTTTTGAATTTTCCAGTTTTCATTTTTCTAAATAGAGAACTCAAAACTATAAAACATGTTCATTATATGTTGTTTTCTATTTTCAACTTTTCATTTGATAACTTTAATATTATTTTTGAAAATTATTAATAATTAAAAACAACAATTATTTTGTATAAATTTACTAATAGATAATAGTTGAAATTTGGTCTGTTTAAACTATTATATTATTATATATGTCAATCATAAAGTGTGCAAGAACCATAAAAGAAATCATAAAGATGAATGCTTCAGTTGTGAATCATACACAATATCTTTTAATAATGATGATGATTATAACATAAAAACATTAAACTGAAATTTGTATCTATTATTGACATACTGTATGCATATAAATTATAAACTAGTTGTTTAACATAGATTAAAATAAAAGTTAACACATACAGTAAGATCATTTTAATTATGTACAATCCTAAGAACTGACAAGAGTGCAATTAAATTACATATTTATATACATTGGCGGAGCCAAACCACCATAATTGAGTGGTCGAGTTTTCAAAAGGCAATCTCTATATAAAAATTAACACTAAAAGTATTTAATTAACAATTAGAATACTAGCACAATGAATAAGCATGGAACGAGACAACTGTCGTAGGTGGAAATTGAAGCACAATAACATCATTTTTTTATAGTATGAAAAATATGTAACACTTAACAACCAATTAAAACTCATCGTCTATCTATCTTATTACTCAAATCTTTATTTACAAATCATTGCAAATTTTAATCTTTCAGTAGTAGCCAATAGCTACGGAAACATGTAATATCAATATTTACACAATAATTCGATAAATTAAAGAGAAAAATTTATTATTCTCAACTATTTCCCATGGAAAAATCTCTTGAATGCTGCGCATTAGCAAATAATCTCATCTTATATGGGTTTTATGTTACAAAAAGTGAATTACACAAAAAAAAAATCTTCTAAATATATTTTGAATATTACTTATCAATTAGTAGTTGATTTTATCCTAATTAAACTTTTATTTTATAAAGAAGAGACAGAGAATTTGGCTTAGGTTAGGTTATAGTTTCTGAATATAAAAGGGAAGAATTAAAGGCGAACTCAGTGCCTTCCTGGTTTTTAATAGAAAAGGGCGAACCCAGTGCCTTACTGGTTTTGTAATAGAAAAAGTAAAGTGAAAGGTTTGATTGAAGATTGATGCAGTTTGAAAGAGAGAAGGCTCATATGGAGATGATCGAGGAGAAATTGATTCCTTTTTGGCTGAAATTATGTGTCGACTTGAAAGAAGATTGGAATAAAATTGGTCAGGAACTACTGATGTATTAGTAGAGTAATCGCAATCTATCAAATAGATGTCTTTTGGATTATAAGCAGATGAAATAGAAATAGAACACAGAATTGAAGAAACCCAGATGAGAAATACACGATTAAACACGGTCCGAATTAACCCAGATAACAAAATCAAATTCTGCAGCAGATGTAAGCTGGAAGATGGTTTTTTTAGACAGAACAAATAGTTGGGAATTTAAAAAGAAAATTATTTGTTTAGTCAGAAGAGTCCTCCGAATATTACGTGGGTTCGTCATTTCACTTTCAAATTTTGCAATAAATTGTGCCATAAATTTTTCAAGTAGCCAATAAAAGCCTCATCTTCAAAATAAAGATTCTGAGCCAAATCCACATTCAAGATTCAACAAATACAGGATATCTCACACATGTATCTCAGTAAAACCAAAGAAAGAGTAGAATTATATAACTTACAGTGGATATAAGTGGGATTAGCTAGACACTGGACAGATTGGCGTCCATCATCTGGATCCGTGCATGAGCTCTTTGGCCTGAGAATTATTCCGACCACCAGCAAAACGGGAAGAAGATATAAGCAGCAGGCGAAACAGGAAAAACAATTGAGCAAAACATAACCCTAATATGAACTTTCTGGGAAAAAAATCTAATTCAAATTCGACAATTGACAAGGAAAAAACATATGGATGAGTTGAAAAGGAGAAGATCTATAGAAGGAAGAATAATGTAGCAAAGATCAGAGGAGTGGCTTACGATGATGGAGTATCGGGCGCACTATGGGTTTCTTTAGAAGAATCCATTAAAGGTGAAAGCTTCAGCAATAGAAACAAGTACTCAAAGATTGAATCGGGTACAAATCACCAAAAGATAATGCAGAGTTCAAATAGAAGTTCCCTGCTTCATACAACCTAAATTCGGAGCCAAGGTTGTGCGGGGAGGAGAACGGAGACAAAAGCAAAATTTGGAGTCAAATGATGGATATGGTGAGAGTGAAGATGCGGGAGAAATGGAGTTAAATTAAGGGAGGCATCAAAGAGAATGCAATAAATTTAATGAGAATTCAAGTAAGGTAGGAACATAGAAATCTTGAGCATGGTATGATCTGTGTCATAACAAGAACAAGGTATATATAGAAGCTTTCGAGGTTCACAGGAACTTGGACTCTCTCTCTTCAAAACCCAGTAATGAAAAGGAACATCTTCTTCTCTTTCTCTTGTTTCGTCTCCCTCTGTACGTATCCCAACGTAACAAAACAAAAAAGATCATAAGTGGTACTGATCCACCAGCTCATTGAGCTATTTTAGAGAGTGACAAGCTTTTCTCTCACTCATCATTTCTTTCTACTTCCATGCAATATATACTGTTAGGGTGCGCTATGATATAACATCTTTTAATTATATCAGATCCAATATGAGAATGCAAACAAAAGAATAAATTATATTGTAATTCAAAACTTAGGGCATTACTAGTTAATTTAAAGTTTTTCACTAGCACATTTCCAACTTTTACTTACACCTGTTTGCGCTACCCGCCTAGCCCGCTTCAATGGGCCAGGCTTGAGCACTCATTTTTTAAAAAAGCCCGACCCGAACCCGAGTCCGTTAAAGCTCGAAGATTTATGGGCTTGGTTTGGTTTTTATATAAATATTCAAACCTGGCCTGAATCCGGCCCGACGAATAATTTTATTTATTTATTATGTATTTATACATTAAATTTATGATAATTCTAAGAATTTATATTTTATCTTATTAGATTTGTATACTTGATTACGATAAATGTTACTAAATATTAGATATTTTAAGTAAATAAAGCAATTATATTAAAAATTTAAGCATATTTTGACTTATTTTTTATTTTTTTATTTAGTTTAAATAAAAAATTTATAACAAAAAAATATCCATAAACTTAGAAATGACCTTGTAAACCCGACCCAAGCCTGACCTGTGCCCAAAGTTCTAAAGTATGAACTTAGGATAGCGTTTTTCACATTGTGTTTGTAATAATACAGTTGGCCAAAGAATATAAATAGGTAGAATTAAGGACACTGGTCAAAATTTAAAGGGAAATTGATTGAAGTAAGTTCAAATCATATTGATGTACTCTCAAATTCTTTATATATATATATATATATATATATATATATATATATATATATATATATATATATATATATATATATATA
>CATIWQ010033809.1:0-28962 GCA_949673415.1 Euphorbia schlechtendalii
TTGCATTTTATACTCCATACCACTCTCTCATTTTTTTATTTTAAGCATATGCTTTTGAAGTACTTTGTACTTTGCACCCATTTTTCATGCTATGCTTTCTTTTCTTTTTTTCACTCAATGAATGGTTGCAGTTTCTGCTCCGTACCATTCCTCACCTTTTGCATAACTCATTGGTTATCCTTTCTTTCTTTTGATTTTTCTTTTAATATCCTCATCCTTTATTGATTAATTTCAAAGTATTATGGCTATAGTTTCCCAACACTTAAAACACACTCAATACTTATAGGACTTATTCGAGATTTGCATATAAAACTCATAGTAAGAATACTATTAGATATTACTCCACTTAAAATTTTCAAAAGCATTAAACTAAAACTATTTAACTTATACTAATTCGTGTTGCATTGAAATATACATCAAAACTTACTTGGAATGTTTCTCTTGAATGTTACTCACCACTCATCCTTGCCAAATGCTAAATGTTGTGCTAAAAATGCTCAATTTCAACATGCACTCAAAATTTACACTAACATCAAACTTGTAATCCCTAACACTCACAATAACCTTGGACAAATGTTAGTAAAGTATAGGAATAGATAATGTATAAATAACACAAAAATCAACAAAAATTTTCAAATTCTATGATTTTTTTTATTTTATTTAATTTTTTTGGATTTTACGGGATTTTTACAAATGCCCCCCACACTTAAAGAACACAATGTCCTCATTGTGATACATTAATAAAAATCAAAATCTAAAGCTGATGGTAGTCTAAAAGTAGAATTGAAAAGGAGAAAGTAAAGTAAAGAATAAACCCGTTCTATTGTGAAGGAGAATCTGGGGGTCTAGGAGTGAATTGACAATTTTTTTTCTAAAGAATGAAAGTAATTTTCAACGCATCGATTTATTACTTTTCTTTAGAATCTTATATCTTTCTTCATAACTCCAAGTTTCGCTTAGCAATTATCCAATTTATGTGTCATGCTTACCTTCCAATCTTCCGGAACTTCTTCGTCTTCTTCTACGTTTATTGGTGCTTTTCTTTTGCGACAGGTAACTGTTGGATTTGATGGTCCGATGGAAGAATCTTCTTGACTCAAGTTAAGTTTCTTGGTGCGGTTGGAGTAGGAGTAGAAAAAACAAACACCATCGTGTTCTTAAAGTAATCCAGTGTTCTTCAAATAATTCCCATCCATGTAGAGAAAATACTCACCCGGTTGTTGGACATAGGGGAGTAACCCTCTTACACCCAAGATGATAGCAGTTATAATTTGGACCGCTCCAATCTTGCTTCTCATGCTTGTGGAGTTCTTTATCATATCCCATATGATATCCACAAATTTCACTTTTTTTTCATCATAGCACAAGAAAGAACAAACAAGTCTTTCTTTTGGACCTTTGTATTCTCTACCCGATAAAATATAAAAGCGGAAAGGTATTTGTGGAGAAGAAGAATGCATTCATCCTTAATAAGTTTGTTAGGAGAGTTTTTGGGTTCGAAGACTCTCTTACCTAATAATTCTGCCCAAACTAGATTTGGTTGAAAAGAATCCGTCATGCTTGATGAATTGATAATCTGGAAACCAAACCAATCACCCATCATCTCTCTTGTGATGGTGTATTGTTATCCTTGATTACGAAATTGAATCGCCCTTTTCCTTCAGGAATGATTGTGTCGGAACTAGATCTATCGAAAAGCACACTACTTAGATAGAAGTGTAATGCAAGAAAATAGGGGTCTCGGATCCACCGGTTATAGGCAGATTCCTGTTTGTATTCATCTTTTCCAGTAAGGCGATTCCAAGTTGGTAGTGGATCCCAACCAGGAAGCATTTTGTAGAAACAATCTTTAGGGAATCCCAAATTCTGCTCTAATTTCTTCCTCGACAATTTATACTTCATCCTTTGATGACGAAATTCTAGACAATCCATCTTATCATTTGCGCAAACTAACAATATCAACATCACCTTACAGTTATCTTTGTTGTTCCCGATATTCATAGAGGAATAGAGAACGAAGTTTAGAATCCTAAGATAATACATTACCCTCTCATAGATTCCTAGATGAATGAAATTATTCTTATGGATAACATAAGAACTTGTGAATTCTGCATCTCTGATGGTTTCGAAATGATCACCTTCCTCTCGAGAGAGAATAGGAAAAGGTGCTTCATACCACTCTTGCAGATCTGAAGGAGGAATGAGAATAGATTGGTTAGAGTGTACCATTTTGAAGAAAAGGATTGGTTGATTTTCAAGGTTTGGAACAAAGATTATGTCTAAAGAAAAAGGAATTTGAGAGAAACCATCGAAAAACTGCTCAAACTACTACAGTTTTCGCTCACGTCACTATTGTGATACTAGGTCGCAAACATGACTAAACTAAAAACAAGAAATAGAAAGTTTTAACAGGAATTCACGAGTGTGAATAGAAGTCGTGAATGTGAATAGGGAAAAAAGAAAATCTTCTATTTGTCAAGAATTAAGATGAAATATAATGATTTCTCACCTCCAAGATGATTATTTCATAATCATTTTATATCTAGAATAAGATTAGAAAATTGTATAATACAGGAAATGAAATAAATAGATATAATTAATCTCTAGAATGCACTTGCCTTCCCTGGCAACGATGCCAAAAACTTGTTCACAAGGTTTTGACTTTAACAACTCCTAGCATTTTTTATTTAATAATGAAGCCAAAAACTGTCTCCCACTTTCCTACTAATAAGATATAAGTTCAAAATATGAACAGATGTTGTCAGTACTGCTTATCTAAATAGAAAAATGGTGACCACTACAAGTATACCGTTACAATGTAGTTTTAAAAGATATTGATCCCACAGGGAAGGACTACCTCTAAAGATCAACAAGAAAAATGGAATAAAGAAAATAAAATATTTTCGGATTTTAGTTGGGAGGATTAGAATGAAGAATTGATAGATATATGTACGGAAGACTAGAGATTCTAAATATATAGATTTTTCCTATAAAATAAGTATAGCAAAGAAAACATGCAAGTTCAACAAAGTTATTACTTTCACTAGACCAATTTAACATAATCGGTTCTAGACACTCAGATGTTCAATGATTCACAGCAGAGCAACACATGAAATGACTTTTCTAAATCTAGTGCAAACGAATTAAGATGATTATATAAACCTGGACAACAATATTTTTATGCTTAGTACAAGTCGCTCTCACATAGTCACATTTAGTAAGTTACCATTCTAAAAATGTTGGCTCACCAAATTGCCTTAAATTCACAGATCCAGTGATTATACACAATCTCGTTAACCCCGAAACTACTCTTAAAGTTAAATCAAACGCTTATAACTTAATTTATATAAAAGACTCAACACGAAATACGCATTATGACACATAGAAATATCATAAACTTCAAAATAGAAAGTATAAGTAGAAAGCAAAGCAAAGTTGTAAGGTATGCAAGTGAAAGCTAAAGTTGATCAAACCATATCCACTCTTTAATGGGAGTTGTCAATTCCCACAATTCCTGCGTTCATAAGTGTTAGTGAGAAAATGTTTAAGTGATTCGAATCCTTGTTTTGATCACTAGATTTCTCTATATTCTCGAGCAATTTTTGTATTAGTGTACTTGCAAATCACTTATCAATAAAAGTTTTCATTCTTCAAAATTCATTTGTTCGATATTCGCAAAGAATAGCATCCTAGCGGAGGTTCTGTACGGGCCGAGACCGGATTCAATGTAGATGTAGGAATTGTGAGAATTGACGACTCCCATTAAAGAATGGATACGGTTTGATCAACTTTTGCTCTCACTTGCATACCTTACAACTTTGCTTTGCTTTCTGCTTATAATTTCTATTTTGAAGTTTATGATATGTCTAAGTGTCATAATGCGTATTTCGTGTTAAGTCTTTTATATTAATCAAGTTATATGTGTTGGAGTTAATTTTAAGAGTAGTTTCAGGGTTTACAATATCTTGTATAATCACTGGATCTGTGATATAACGCTGTTTAGTGAGCCAAGATTTTTGGAATGGTAACTTGCTAAATGTGGCTATGTGAGTGCGACCCGTACTAAGCATAGTATTGACGTTATCTAGGTTTATATAATTGTCTTAAATCGTTTGCGCTAGGTTTAGTAAAGTTATTTCATCTGTTGCTCTGCAGCGAATAATTGAACATCTAGATATTTTTAACCGAGTCTGTTAGATTAGTTTAGTAAATCGTAACATCTTTGTTGAACTTGCATGTTTTCTCTTCTATCCTTATTTCGTAGGGAAAATCTACATATTTAGATTCTCTAATCTTTCATATCTATATTTACTCATTCTTCATTCTAACCCTCCTATCCAAAATATCAAATCTATTTTATTTTCTTTATTCTATCTTCCTTATTGATCTTTAGACTTGGTTGCTTCCCTGTGGGTTCTATATCTTTTAACACTACATCGCAAATGTATACTTGTAGTTATCATCATTTTTCTATTTGATAAGAGGTACTGACAACACCTATACTTTACGTGAACAAGTTTTTGGCACCTTCAATATATAGCCAAATCTTGCGAACAAATTATTAAACTTATTAGTAGAAAAGTAGCAAACATCTATGCACACACTATATCTCTCACTTTTTCTAATTCCAATGCCACACCATACACAAAATTTGTAAGGTTTGGAGCCCTATTTATAGTGTTTAAAGTGTTGCGTCTATCTAAATAAGGAGTTGTGTCCATTGGTGAAAGATTGCATCACTTTATCGTGATTGGTTGAGAAACTTTAATCTTATCCACAATGGATAGGCATCTATTCATGATTGGTTGACTCCTGATAAGTGTGTTTTCGTTGATAGTTGATGGCGGTTTATCATGCTTATCTGGTAGTTGTTAGTTAAGAAGATAATACCGAAAAACCATCCAAGTTGCGATCGCGATACATATGTCTCGACCGTGAATCTTTGATTGGCAGACTTCTGTTTCTAAAGTAAACAAGTCGTGACCGTGAATTGAGTTTTACTCAAAAATCTTCTTGTAATTTCACCGATCTTCGACAGCTTCGATCCTAAGCCAAATCTTTAAGTTCCACGCATCTTTTTGCACCTTTTTCACTCTTCTTTCATAGAATTCCAATTTAGCTCATTTTACTCCCAAGAGTTACCTAGTATCTGCATTTGCATAAAAAACAACTACATACCGCGTGAAATCTTTTATTTGAAGTATAAAAATGACTAAAACTATCATGTTTAATGTGTGAAATTAATGTGATAATAAGTGTAATTATACACTTATCAATGATGACTTTGAGGTAGTCTCATTCCACTAGGTTGGGAAAGGAAACTCGCAGGGAGAGGATAAAATAATGAAACAAGACTTCTAACACCTCCACAAAAAAGGAAGTAATGGAAATTGCAAATTGCCAATGAACTGTTGTTCATAGAGCACAATCTTATCCGAGACAAGACACATGTTACCTCTCAAATTAACATCACCACAACTCAAACCATATGGATGACCCAAGCGGTAAGCTAAAGAATTACCTGATAAATCCCTGATAAGTGTATAATTACACTTATTTTCATATTAATTTTATAAACTAAACATTACAGTTTAAGTCATTTTTATACTTCATATAAAAGATTTCACGTGGTATGTAGTTGTTTTTTTATGGAAATGCAGATACTAGGTAAATCTTGGGAGTAAAATGATCTAAAGTAGAATTCTATGAAAAAAGAGTGAAAAAGGTACAAAAAGGTGCATGGAACTTAAAGATTTGGCTTAGGATTGAAGCTGTCAAAGATCGATGAAGTTACAAGGACAATTCTAAAGAAAAATGCAATTCACGATCGCGACAACCATTCACGGTCGCGACTTGTTCTTCTTCAAAACAAAAATCCGCCAATCAAAGATTCATGGTCACGACTTGTATATCGCGATCATGACTTGGATGGTATTCTGGTTTAATTTTCTTAACTTCCAACCACCAGATAAGGATGATCAACCGCCATCAATCACTATCAACTACGAATGAATAGACACCTATCAGAAATCAACCAATCATGAAAAGGTGCCTATCCATTATGGATTAGATTGAAGCTTCTCAACCAATCACAATGAAGTGATGCAATCATTCACCATTGGACATAACTCTTTGTATGGATAGACGCAACCGTTAGAACTCTATAAATAGGGCTTCCAGACATCACAATTTCATGAAGAGCAAGTGGTGCATTAGAGTGCATGAGTGAGATATAGTGTGTGTATAGATAGAGAATTCGCTACGTTCGTAAGTGTTAGCGAGAAAATGTTTAAGTGATTCGAATCCTTATTTCAATCACTAGATTTTTCTATATTCTCAAGTGATTGTTGTATAAGTGTACTCGCAAATCACTTATCAATAAAAGTTTTTGTTCTTCAATATTCGTTCATTCGATATTTGCAAAGAATAGTATCCTAGCGGAGGTTTTGTATTGGCCGAGACCGAATTCAAAGCAAACGTAGGAATTGTGGGAATTGATGACTCCCATTAAATAGTGGATACGATTTGATCAACTTTAGCTTTCACTTGCATACCTTACAACTTTGCTTTTCTTTCTACTTATACTTTCTATTTCAAAGTTTACGATATGTCTATGTGTCATAATGTGTATTTCTTGTTAAGTCTTTTATATTAATCAAGTTATATGCGTTGGAGTTAATTTTACGAGTCATTTCGGGGTTAACAATATCGTGTATAATCACTGGATCTATGATATAAGGCTGTTTAGTGAGCCAACATTTTTGGAATGGTAACTTGCTAAATGTGGCTATGTGAGAGCAACCCATACCAAGCATAGTATTGACATTGTCCAGGTTTATATAATTGTCTTAATTCATTTGCACTAGGTTTAGAAAAGTTATTTCATGTGTTGCTTTGCGGTGAATAATTGAACATCTGGGTATTTTAAATCGAGTATGTTGGATTAGTTTAGTGAATCGTAATATCTTTGTTGAACTTGCATATTTTCTCTGCTATCCTTATTTCGTAGGGAAAATCTATATATTTAGATTCTTTAATCTTTCATATCTATATTTTCTCATTCTTCTAACCCTCCTATCCAAAATATCAAATCTATTTTATTTTCTTTATTCTATCTTCCTTGTTGATCTTTAGAGCTAGTCCTTCCCTGTGGGTTCGATATCTTTTAAAACTACATCACAAATGTATACTTGCAATTATCATCATTTTTCTATCTTGATAAGTGGTATTGACAACACCTATACTTTATGTGAACAAGTTTTTGGCACCATTAATATATAGCCAAACTCTTTGTGAAAAAGTTATTAAACTTATCAGTAGAAAAGTGTCGAATAAGTTTTTGGCACCATTAATATATAGCCAAACTCTTTGCAAAAAAGTTATTAACCTTATCAGTAGAAAAGTGGTGAACAATATGTTTTATAAACCTAAAAGCATCTATGGAATGTTTTAACTGTGATTATATCAATCATGGCATGCTTAGGAGATCCTTAGGTTAATTTTAAGTTTTTAAATTCTTACTTCCAACGATTGTATGTTTAATTACTGTCTTGATTAACTAACACTTTCACATTATGAAATGGTCATGGAATTCATCTTATTATATCAATAAATATATATGAATACATGCATAATAGCATATATATAATACCAGTGAGTTACATAATTAGAAAGAATCCTCAATATATAACAAAGATTCCTTATTATTGATAAACAATAATTCACTTTGTATGTTAGCGACTAATAAAGACATATCACCCTAATTGCCTCTAAGGAATACATCATGTCTAACATGATATGTTATGAGATGTAAATGAATAGTATATGTATATTATGAATGTTCAGATGCATATTGAAGCACTGAATGCGTAGTTGGCCGATTTCTGACTCACCGGTGCACCACAACCGCCTCCCTATTCTAGTCCTTCTATTTATCATCCCTAACCACTATAGCGCATCTAGTATTTTCGGATTAGGACTTTGGGAAATAGGATCTTTGAGATTTTATTTTGGTTGTGTTTAACTTTTTCTTTGCTGATGCTTAGCCTTCTTACACAATACATTGTAGTTTGACCGCTTTTTAAGGTCTTCATTTTTTGAATAAATTTATCCTTAATGCATTCCTTCACTTCTTTTTCTTTCATTCCTTTACATATCTTTATTTGAGTAACAATAAGTGAATTTAGCGGGGTAGTATACTATTATTGGTATATCACCCCGTAAACCATGTACAGTGAATCACTACTCTTTTCATTCTCCCCCTTATTTTCTTGAAATCACCATGGAAAAACTACATGAGGTTTCATTATGTGTGAGTAGCTATCTCAATAGGTTCAATGGTAGGGTTAGGCTTAAGCATTGTGGTTTACTCAACATAATGGATTATGTTCGTTCTTTATCAAGCATGAGAGTAAGAATTGTGGCCATTAATTTTACAAGCTTCTGAGGGCTTCAATTAACTTGTTGATTATCTTAATGAGACATTATCCTGAGTTCACTGATGAGTTGAGGTATTGCTTCCAACTTCCTAGGAATGATAGAAACAAATTGATCTATAGAGAACCCAAGAATGAAGGTTTGAGACTTTCAGTGGCCTTTGACATAATTTCAAATCTTCGCCCTTTTAATGCAAACTGGTTACTCCTTGTCTACTTACTAATACTAGGAGTTTTTCCCTATGATACTCTTACAGGTATCTATGGCTTATCCTATATGCTATCATTTCTCAAACATTGGACATATCATCTTCTATCACCTTAAGTTTGAATCAGACAATGATCTATATGCTGTTTTCTTGCAATGGTACCGACTTACTACTAGTGGTAGTAAATTACCCCTGAAATCATCTTCTATCGCCTTAGTTTGGATCAGATGATGATCTATATGCTGTTTGCTTGCAATGGTATCGACATTACTACTAGTGGTAGTAAATTACACCTGAAGGTAAGCTGTCATGTTCCATACTTGTCTAACTTTGCAAAAACTTATTCATACTAACTCATTTTTGCAGCTCTAGCTCTAAGATAAGTTAGTCATTTTGTCTATTACAAAGGAGGTTGATTACAAGCTAAATAGTCATTGGGAAGACGATCTTTGATTCACATAGACAATCAAACTCATAAGGAATTCATATAAGATGAATGGTCCAACTACATGGAGACTCACACTACTAGGGATATCCATTGGACTTGCCCCTGGTGGGTGATTACCCATGTCGCCATGGGAGATGTGGTTCTGTTAAGCCTTATAGAAAGTTACTTTTTATTATCCATGTCATCTGTGCAGGCACTATGGTTACTACAACACTTATTGAGTTATTTTGTTTTCTCCTTGATCCTAAGTTCACTTACTACTGGAGGTATATGTATGAAGAGAGGTGGAATGGACTTACTTGAGTTACATGAACTACACAGTTTTTTTATGACATCTATCCTAACATAGCTAATCACACTTGGATTGCAAGGACCACCATACTTGCCACTTTTCAAGAGAGGAGGGCTTAGATTATTCACCTTTCTCGTCACCTCATTGGTCATTAGGTTCATTGTTTCAGTCATTAAATAGTACCTATTGTGTGAGAATAAAGGTATATACCTTATCTTTCTTCATTTCTTTTTTTCCTTCTCTCTTTGTTCATAATTCATTTATGTGTAATAAAGAAAATTATGCTCGTGCATCAAATTATTTTATATGTCCATTTAACTCACAAATGTAACAATTCATTAATAACAATACTATTTTAAATAGGAGTTATGGTATTTATTCGCAAAATTATCATCCACTCTCATCTAAGGCTCTTAGAAAAGATTTTACCAAAGACTACACTCTTTTATAATTACAACCTTTATTTTTTGCCTAAGATCCCTCACTAGCTTTTAGCAAATCTTTATTATTTTTGTTATATTCTATTATTATTATCATTACACATGAAGTAGGATTTCAGCTTATTTTGGTTGACTAGGTTGACAAATTCATCCCATCCATATCAATGATCTTGACTGCCCCTTTATTGAGTTTTCTTTACTACATATGGGCCTTCTCAATTTGGCTGGAATTTTCCTAGAGCATCAACGTGTATCTTGCAAGCTTACTTCAGGATCGAATCCCCAAATTTCAAAGGTTGATTCTACCACTTGACTTTTCAATTATAAGCTCTTGCCATGCATTATTGATACATTTGGAGATTATTAAGTGTTGCCAAATATTTCTCATCAATCAAGTTTAACTCTTCATACTTTGCTTTTACCCATTCATCTTCTGATAGTTTCTATTCAAGAGCCACTTGTTAGAACTTAATTTCAACCTCCATGGTGAGCACTACATATGTCCCATGTTCAAGAGAGAATGAATGTTTTATTAGGGTAATTCTGATTGCTATAATCCAAAGGGTATATTATCTACCTAATCTCTATAGTTGAATAACCATCTTTGACATATTTGTTAGCTGCTTCTATTGCACCGTTTTCTTGTGTTCTGTAAGGTGAGGAGCATTGATGATCAATACAATATTTCTCAATTAAATATGTGTTGTCTACTTGTAATTGTACATCATTTATCTAACACAATATGATAAGAGATGCCATATCTATCAAAGTTTATGAATCAAGCCATTTTCTTCGCAAGTCTACTCATGTAGGATTCTGCACCAACCTATTTAGAGAATTTATCGATTGTAACAACTATGAATGGATGTTTATTCATCTATGAAGGTCTTATCTCTCCAATCATATAAATGCCCTAGGCTGAGAAGGCTAGAGCATTATTAAGGCATGCAATTCCATTGGAGGTAGATAACTGACATCTCCATAGATACGACACACATGGCATAATCTATCTTCATGGATATAATAGACTAACATGGTTAACTAGAAATACCCCATTCATTGAATTTTCTTGACTAGCATCACTTCATTCATATGTGGATCACAGTCTTTTGAATGAACCACTTTCATCACTTTCTTAGCCTCTTACCGATTTAATCAATTTTTATAACAAAACATCAAACAGTCTCTTAAATAGTTTCCCTTTAATCTGACATAACAGAACAACTAGTCTCCTTAATGTGATTTTGTCTAAATCCGTATCTTTTGTCTAGTAGTTACCATCTTCCAAATTCATGACAATGTCAATGTACCAAGGTTCTTCTTTTGTTATCAAAATTTTCATCATCGAGAAATAAAAGGGGTATTGTGCGATTTTCATGATGAGTGGCTTCATTGGTTGATCTTGAGGTCCTTCCTACATTGATGCTAGAGTAGCTCAAGCGCTCACCATTTGATTTTATCTCTAGGTATGAAGTGAAACTTGCATTTGATAAATGATGTTACTTATCTCCATATGGCTTCCAAGTATGGTCTAAAAAACTCTTTCTTTAATTCCCAATCGCCAGTGACATGCTTGATTACCAAAGTGAATTGCCAATGATCTTAACCTTATCATCTTTTAGGTTTATCAATGCACTCATTCCAAGAAGCCTCATATTCAACATCGTTGTTTAGCTATTTGACAAAGGTATTACTCCTCCATCCAGTGTAATGATTATGACTCCAAGGCTTGCTTCATTCTTATTTACAACTCCATTGAAGAACATCATCCACATCTTTGGCTATTCTGACACCATGGTCAACTCGTGTGAAAATTCTAAGTTCTAGATACTCAGATTCTAATGGCTAGTTTGCTAGAATTTCTATCACTGATCTTCCTTTGGTGACTTCTTAGTTAAATATTAGATGTCGAATTCAAGGAGTAGCAATAGCCATCTTGATAACTTTCCCATTAATGAGGGGATTTGTCAAAGATACTTCATTAGGTCTACTTTTTCCACTACTTGTATCTGATATGATTAGAAGTAATGTCAGAGCTTCTTAGTTATCTAAACCATTGATGCGCATGTTTTCTCTACTATTGTGTAGCGAGTCTCATACTTCAACAAATTTTTTTATTGAGGTAGTGAATCGCATTTTCCCTCTTATCTTTATGAATCAATACAGATCAACTATTGTTGCATTATTAATCAAGACATCGATATGCGACAATGGGAAATCATTCTTCGGAGTGGCTTTATTTAAGTCTCAGAAATCCAAGTATACTCTGATCATTCATTCTTTCTTAGAAAATGACACTAAATTTACCAACCATGTAGAATACTATACTACCTCGAGGAATTTTAACTTTATCTACTTAGAAATCTCTTCTCAACCCATTCCTGATGCAATCTTCTCATCTATAGATTAACAGGACAAAATTTGAGATATATAAGTATTTTATGTTCCGTTATATGATTATCCATGTTGGGCATATCATCATAAGACCAAGCGAGAGATGAATGTGTTCTTTTAACAATTTTATTAGGTCTCTCTTTAATTCCGTGGATAATTGATTAGAAACAAATACTATATTAGGATCCCCTTCTATGTTCAAATTTTATTTTGTAATAGTATCGTTAATATGAAAATCTTAGATGAATGTTAGAATGGATGCATGGAATCATAATAAAAAAAATTTACATAAGAAAAGTCTTTCACTTTATTATAAACATCATAAATTACATTATTCATTTCAAAATATATCCTCATCTATAGGCATGTGCTCTTTATCTTTTGATTTGGCAGTTAGATCCTTGATGACTTCCTGCATAGCTTGGGTGATTCTTTACATTAGTTGGAATCATAATGGGATTTGTTAACACTTACTAATCATTGTTATTATTATCATTGAATATTTTTGTTTTTCCCTTCTGATCTTGGCCATTTCAAAGTTTACCTCATCCATATGCTCCTCTTTTGATCCCCATCTTGTCTTCTTCTACCGGTTTGAGATGAGCTCTAAGCATCTTAGCAAGAGTTCTAAGAAGCTCTCCTTCCTCAATAAAGGATTACTCATTCTTCTTTATCTTCTTCCAATTACTTTGCATAATGCTTTTCACTTACCCGATAACTTGATCTGGATAAATATTAATGACATTTATTGTCTGCTCCCTCTCTTTTGCTTCCTTCAACATGTTGACTATAAGTCTTTTACAATACTTGTCTTAGTTGACGACATCGGAGAAGATTTCATAACATGGCCATGTTTTTCCTTGGTGTGTAACATGTTCAGGAGTTCCAACATAAGGCTTTTTCATAAGGATGTTTGAAAGAATTAACATTTTGAGGCTTGCAATTTTAATATTTTAGACTTTTAAAACTGACACTAGCTGGCTTTAGCTCTCTTTCTCCGATGTTAAAAGTGATTATCCCTTACCCATGTACTCTTAGGCTAGTCTCGAGGATATGATGTTGTTCCATATACTTGTTGATCCATGGGCTTCCCTTTAGCTATGTGTTAGGATTTTCTCCATTTATGGCCATGATGAATATTTTCATCTTGTGTTCCTCCATCTTAAGTTCTCCAATGGTGGATGATTCATCAGCCTCAAGAGTGATAATCTTCCCATAGAAAGGAATCTTGACATTTTAGTGGAGAGTTGATGGGACTCCTCCCAAAGCATGAAACCATGGTTGCCCAAGCAATAGCGAGAAGATCACTAGAATATCAATCATTATGAAAAGAGAAATGGATGATATTTCCCGAATGGTAATTTCTGCTTCTAAATTTCCAATGACAACCCTTTTAGAATCATTGTAAGCCTTTATAACCACTACAGACTTCTTCAAAGATCCTTCACTTAATCCCATAATCAAAAGAGTTTGTCTGGGGCAAACATTTAGAGCTAAACCATCATGGACAAATGGCATGACATGGCTGAACACATTGGATTTGAGAAATAATTCCCTATTATAGTCAGTTTATTCATTAGGTAAGTCTCAATTAGTAAAGAAGATGTTAGGAATAATTCTGCTAGTCTCAGAGTTAAACAATGCACAGACTTGATCTAGTAAAGGCAAGGGCAAGATTTTGATCTCCTTGAGCTTTATGACTCTAACCACCTATGGTCCTTTGAGTTAATCAATAATAGGGCCTTTGATCTTGACTTATGGGTTGAGTGGAGTTGGTAAAATAAGAATTTCATTTTAGGGGCTTATAGGCTCAATTACCCTAGTTAATCACCCTCCTTAGGTGATTGGAATAACAATAGTTGTAGGAGAGTATATTGTTTCGAAGACCTTAAATTCATCAAAGTTTTCTTCGAGAGGAATATCTTTCAAATGATAGTGGTTTATTTACAATGACTACCATGAAAGATTTCTTTACGGTGAATGGCCAATTCATGAATAATGCTACCTTCTTTGGTTCATTATCACTTGAATGATTGGCTTGTAAGATCTGAGAGAAGATGGAGTTCCTAACTATTCATTATAGGATCATATTAACTGATGAAGATTCCCTGCTATGGGTTCTTTTCCTCTCATCATATCTATATTCTTACAATACATGAAGGGAATCAGGTTAACCTCCTTGACTTCTTTGTCATACTTTATCATGAACCATGGGTACTCTTAAGCGTATTCAAAAGTTGTGGAACACACAAAATTTGTCCATGTGGATAACCATTCTTGTTGCTCCAAAATAGCTTAATAAACACTAAAGAGTGGGAGTGAATGTAGTTACTTGGTTCTTTTAGAGTTTATGAAAATTATTTTCCAAGTTTAGTTTTTAGATGCATGCTGAGTAAATCGCGCTGAGAGGGTCTAAAAACTATAAACACTCATCTCACTGCTGAGTACTTTACTCAGCTTGGATTGGTTTTTCAAGCTAAATTGTTGGTCCTAAATGGCTTAATATAAATAGCAGAGGGGGGTGAATGCGTTTCTTGATTCTTTTAAAGATTTATAAAATTTGTTACCAAGTTCAGTTGTTAGATGCGTGTTGAGTAAAAACTTTAGCTGAGCTGGGTCTAAAAACTATAAACTGCTCAGCTTTGCTGGCACAATTTATATTTAATATTGCTGAGTACTTTACTCATTTCAGATTAGTTTTTCAAGAAACACTTCTAAATAACAAAGAATGATGAATGAGATATGCGCAATAAGGACGAGCAAATAAGAACAGAACGTTAACACCTGAGATTTATTCATGTTCGGCCCCTAGCTTAATTCTAGTCCCCGGATTCCTTTTCGAGCTTTAATCCACTAGCGTTTCTTTCCTTCCTTAGGTGGAGAAGCCTTTATAGCTAGTAGACAAGATTATAGAAAGTACCTTCCATTCTAAATACCTCTCAAACACAGTTTAGGTACCCTTCCTAAACTGTCACTCGGATTTCTCAATGAAATTATGAACAGAGGATTTTAACTTATAAACTATTGAATCCTTTACAATGTTAAATCTTAAGTGATATCCCTCTATTACAAACAGATTGAACAATTTGCATTTTATTGATTGCTTGATTTGGAATTTTTGAAAGATGGAAATGAATGAATAAAAGTTCATCTCTTTAAGAAATTTGAGGTGATTCACCAAGTTTAAACGTCTACTCCATTCTTCTATTTATAGTTGAAGGTCTTGGAAGAAGTCGTTGCAAACTTCTCATCTTAACCGCTTCTTCAATTTCTCTTCTCTTTAAATCTTTCAAATTTGCACATTTGAAACAAATTCCAAGAAGTTTAGAGATAGAGATTTCGAATGTTGAAGCGTGAGATTTATCCGTTAATCTTGATGTGTCAAAAACTCATTTGTCTTCAAGCAATCTATTCTAATAGAGAGGCTTACAAGATGCAAAATTGATTTCTATGAATGGTTGACTTGTTCACATTACAGAGTTGCATGGAGACATTGAGAAATGGTGCATGTCAAAGGATTCATTTTATTTTGGACTTTAGTGAGGATTCTCCAACATTCCTTACTGACACCTTTTCGTTGTGAGGACCACTTGAATATCTTCTTTAATTTCAACACTTTTTCTCTTGAAAAGCATCAAAGAGAATATTTTGTTTCTCACATAAACCGTTAAATGCATGTGTCAATAATTTTTCTAAGTGTCGAAATAACTTGGCTTTTATAAATGAAAGCTAACTCAGCTTCGCTAAGTCTATATCTTATAAATATGTAATACTAAGCTTAACTCAGATTTTCTTACTCTAAGCCATAACTTAATTAATATCTTGGTAAACAGAGTTGTTTTCCCTTAAACACCCTCTAGTAAACTTGATTAATTAAGAGTTTACTTAATACTCAATAATTTCTATCCTAGTCTATTTGTTATTTCCAAAATTTTTTAATTACTGTGAGGTACTATTAACTTAGGTTCAACATAAACTTATAAAATAGAGAGAATGATGAATGAGCAAGATACTATATAGATAAATGACAAGGGTTAGAACTTCAACACCTGAGATTTTATCCTGGTTTGACCCTAGCATACCTCTAGTCCCTAGATTCCTTTATGAGCTTTAATCTACTAGTGTTTCTTTCCTTCCTTAGGCAGAGAAGCATTTGTAGCGGGTAGAAGTGATATAGAAAGTACCTTCCTTCCTAACTACCTCTCAAACCACAATTTAGGTATCTTTCTTAAATCGTCACTCAAATTTTCAAATAGAAATTGAGAACTAAGGATTTTAACTAATAAAAACCATTGAATCCTTTTACAATGTTAAATCTAACGTTTGATTTTCTCTATTACAAACATATTGATCGGGTTGCTTTTACTTTGATTTCTTGATTTGGAATTTCTGAATGCTGGGAATATGTGATAGTATTTCAACTCTTAAGAAATTCAAGGCTATTCACCAAGTTTAAACGTTTGCTCCAGTCTTCCATTTATACTTGAAGTTCTTGGAAGTAGCCGTTGTAAACTATTCATTTTTACTTTGTCTTCAATTTTTCTTCTCTTCATATCTTTCGAATTTTTCCATTTGAAACAAATTCCAAGACATTTAGAGACAGAGATTTTCAACATTGAGGTGCGAGATTAATCCATTAATTGGTCAAAAACTTGTTTATCTTCGAGCAATTCCATTTTGATAGTGAGGAGTACAAGATGCAACATAGAGATTTGTGATATGTCTGATTGCTGATGTTGCAGAGTTATGCGAAGACATTGAGTAATGGCGGATGTCAGAGGATTCCTTTTGTCTCGGACTTTAGTCAAGATTCTCTAACATTCGATACTGACATCTTTTTGTTGTGAGGACCATTGGAAATATCTTCTTTAATTTTAGCACTTTTTCTCCTGCAAAGCATCAAGAGAATATTCCATCCCTCACATACAACTTTAAAAGCATATGTATCATTTAATCCTCTAAGTGTCAAAGAACTCAGCTTTCATAAAAATAAAAGCTACTCAGCTTAGCTAAGTTTATATCTTGTAAATTATGTAATACTAGGCTGAACTCAGCTTTTCTTACCCTAAGCCATAACTTAATTAAAGCACTTAGTAAACAGAGTTGTTTTCCATTAAACAAACTCAAGAAACTTGTTTAATGAAGAGTCTGCTTAGTACTCAATTAATTTCACTAGCATAGAAAGTTTGTTATTTCTAAAATGTTTTTAACTACTATAAAGTACTATTAACTCGGGTTCAACAATCTCCCTCTTTTTGGAATAGATAACTAAATAGGTAGTAGAAGAGATTAATTGAAAAAATAGTTTAAAGATATAGAAACACCTGATAGATGATGTAAGACTCCCCCATACTGAGTGAACTCCTTAGTAAGTGTGGACTCCCTCATATTAAGTTGATTCTCTTAAGTTAGCTTAACTCCCCCATACTTAGAAGAATTTTCTTCTACTTGAGACTTTGTCTTACTTCAGCTTTTCTTTGAGTCTGGTCTTTTCATTTATATTTGCAACAATTTTATGAGCAGAAATAGCACACATACTATAGCAAAATATAAAGTTAAGAAGCTCCTAACTTGGTGAAATAATAAACTTGAAATTTTTATTGATATTTAAACTTAGGCTATACACAAAATGTGTTCTACACTAAGTGATTACAATTAAGCGTGAAAAATTACAAGTGTGCCTAGTCTACTGCTATCTACGTGACTAAGATGAGGATGAGCCGCCCCTTTTTTGATAGTTGCTTGAATGGTGCGGTTGATGCTAAGATTGTTGCTGATGTTGTTATTGAGGTTATTTAGGTTGAAGACGCTGAGATCTTTGAGGAAATTAATGATGATACTGCAAAGCCATCCTCGTTTCATATCCCACTACTTTCTCCCCCTTTGTTATTTAGCTCTTTACAATTTCTTCCAAGCACAGATCAAAGGAGTCGATCGTAGCTTGGAAGTCCTCTTGCTTCCCTATGATGACTGGAGAAATCTCTGACTCTATCTGCTATTTCCCTTTAAGTGAGAGGATCACTTGATCATTAATTTCTTCTAGAAGTAGATGATGAAACCGGGTGAGATGAGAAATTTAGTTGAATCCTTGATAGGAAAACATTTGAAAGCATTGCAACAAACCTTTGCAGTTACAAGCAGAGAGAGAAATCTTTAGCTTTGCCTCCATGTTAGTTATCCTTGGCCAGAAGTTGTTCATAGTTATTGCCATGAACTCTATATCCCTTGAATCATACATCCGGTGGTGATTAACTGATCTATGTTCTTCTACATATCGTGGATATAAACCTTGATGACATTCAACTTCTTGTGCATAAAGAGACCAGTATTTGGGTCGAGTGACTCGGTTGGCTCTAGAAATAGCTTCCCATCACGTCAAGAAGAGCTTTTTATGCCTTTTTACTAAGTCATTAGTGTTGTCATTGATAAGCTTGAAAGTTGAGTCCAATTTCTCATCAGCGCATCCAGGTTAAGCACAGGCATTTCAACTTGCTTGGCATTCTCATCAATAGTCTTAATGATTTTATCAATCTTCTTATCATAGCTAACCATCAGCTTTGACATGCTCCATCAGTCTGCACATGCTGTGACCAAGATCCTTTGTGACACCAACTTCTTTGTATAGATCGCCGATCTTCGTGTCTGTGCTCCTCTTTATTTTGGCTTGTTCCTCACCAAACTTATGAAACTATGTAGCTTGAGTTGCCAAAGTTTCATTCAAGCTACTCAGATGCTTCGTAGCAACATCATTACTACACTTCATCTTTCCTACAACCACGTTAGCGAAAATAGTATACATGGGGATAGAATTGACAGTTGCATTGAGCTAAGCTGCAGAATCGAAAAGTCTAGTTAAGATCAACTCCATCTTGTCAACAAGGCTTTTAGGGTTCTCTTTAGCTAGATGATTACGGATGGCATACAGGCTTTCTAGAATATTCTCAAATTCTTCATAGTAAGCTGATTTTGAAGGAATACTGGAGTGCGCATTGAATTCTTGTAGCTTAGCCTTTGCTTTTGCAGATAAGTCCATCAATTCTTAAGATAGTAGCACACAGCTAATTGCTCCATCCAACTCAACATCAATTTCAAGGGTTTGGAATTGCTTCCTTGCCAACTCTCGAATTTGAGCCAAGATTGCTCAATAGGCCAAGTCCTCTTAGACTGATTTGCTGTTGGAGGGATTTGCTTCATTGGTTGTAAAATTTACCTTACCAACATCCTCACTTGCTTTTCCTTGTTGAGCGAAGTTCTTAACTTCATGAACTTCTCCAATTTGAGGGACTAGAGGGATAGAAGTTGGGTTGGAAGAAAGGTTAGGAGAGGTAATATTTTGTATAAAAGAAGAAGTGGGTTTAGGTTTAGATTTTATAAGAGAAGGGATTATGGCAATTTCAGTGTCAAGAGGAGGTGAAGAATGGTTTAGAGAAGAAGGGGTATAATTAGGAGAATTTACAGTTCCAGAATTTGAGGAGGAGAACTTACATGGGAGGAAGGGTTAGGATTTACAAAAGAAATGGGGGAAGGATTCAACGGTATTTGCGGTTTGGCTAATTGACCCAAGGATGGGTCAGCCTCAGGTAACTCAGTGTGAGCAGGAAGAGACTCAGACTGAGTGTGAGTTGGGCATGGGATGCTTGGATTAGGAAGAGCATACTCTACATGATTGATAATCTCCTCCACATCATCACCAACATCCTCATCACTACTTACCACTTGAACGTTTTTCTTCATAAGGCGAGTGGTAGAAAATCGCTTGCACAGGGTGCCTTTAACCTTAGAATTGACATCTTCAATATGAGCGGTGTCATCAAGACTTATGGTTTCAGGGTTTTCTTTGCCTCTCTTAGAGGTCCCCTATCCCACATTATCTTTAGCGACTTCCAGTTTACGCTTCATTTGGCGCATGGTCTCCTTTTATTCCTTGGAATATTCCTCTTCCTCAGCTCTTTGTTTCACCTCAGCTTCCCTTTGAGCGTGATTTTTCAACTTCATCTTATTTATTTTCTTGGCTTGATGCTAGGCAGTCGTATTTCCTACCCTTGCTCTTACCGGGTTGGCTCTAGCACTTTGAGATCCAGCTTTTGCCTTTGGAGAAGATGAGGTGGCAGTAGTTGTTGGAATTTGCTCAAGATGGATAGATAGAGGAAAATCTTCAGCACCCTCTTCATTGGTCTCCTCAAAATCAACAAAATCATCTTCATCCTCCTTAAGCACGCTTTTAGTTAACATTGTGGGTTCCACTTTGGTCTTTTCCAACTTCACATCTTGGGCCATAGTGTAGCGGGTGTAAACCCGCTTATAAGTGAAGCATATCTAGCCTTCTCTTCAGAGGAATCACAGTCTCCACTGGCCCATCCACAAATGGAGCCACATCCAAGCGCATTGCCTTCATCAGGGTAGTGATTGAATAACCATAATGGTAGACGCTAGTAACTTTGGTCAAGTGATGAAGAATCATCACTAGTCAGTTAAGTTGCTTACCTTCTACCATATGGTAGACCACGTACCTTTCGAAGTAAGTGTAATTGCTCAATGATCCTATTTTGGGAAGGATCAACTTCACTAGCAACTCATAACAAACCTTAGCATCCCAGCTTGTCCCAGAAGCCACGATCTCTCTAGATCCATAATCAGTAGGGAGTTCCGAATCCTTTGGGACAGTGACTTATTCCTCATATCCAGTTCTTTCAAGTTTTGTCCCCTTCAATGGCATATTGAGGAGACTTGCCACCAGCTCAGCACAAATCAAGTAAGATGTGTTGTTTCCACTAGAAGGACATCATTGTATCCTTGAATTGTGTAGAGACTTTGATAAAAAAACCCCTGATTACGTTTTTGATGGCAGGTCCTTCAAGCAACAAGAATTTACTAAGATTTTGCTTCTTGATCACCATGTACAAAGATTGATTCATCAATAGGCCATCATAATCGACTTCAAATACAGGACCAAAGTCCTGATTTTCTGGCCACTCCACCTTAGTGAAGTCAGTTCCTTTAGGGAACACAATCTTCTGCACTGAGCGGTCGATGTGCACAACCATCTTCTTTGTAGATTTGCCTTGAAGCTTATGAGTTCTATTAGTGTCTCCATTTTGGTTGAGAGAAAAGGATTGAAAGATGTGAGAAATTATGGTTCTTTTTCCAGAGAAAACGATTGAGATTTCAAATTGCAATTAACCTCTCTTCATCAAACTTCACCTTTTATAGGCCTCTTCATCTTGCACTGATGCTTGGCACTCGCAAAACACAAGATTAAAATCAACAATGAGATTAATAATGATTTAACCAACATAGTAAAATGGTGAGTTTAGTTGTAGACAGTTCCAATTAAAAAAAGCCCTTGGGATAAAGTGGTTTTTGAGTTTCTAACCGCGAAACTAAATTTCACAGCGTTACTTTAAAATATAGATAGTGTTAAATACTTGTTACCTCGTTTGGTTGAGTTAAGACTTGATTTTCAACACTTAACCAAATTTCTTCATTTTTCTTCATATGGGGTTTACCATTCCAATAAGCTATCTTATATCATTAAACTACTCCTTGGCTAAGGGTTTGGTGAATATGTCAACTTGTTATTCTTTAGAAGGAACATAATCTAACTTGACATCTCCCCTTAGCACATGATCCCTTATGAAATGATGTCTTATATTGACATGTTTCATCCTTCCATGTTGAACTGGATTCTTGGATAGGTCAATTGTGCTTTTATTATCACACATAACTTCAAAGCATTTTGACTTTATACCATAATCCTCTAGTTGCTACTTAATTTATAGCAGTTGTGCTACACAACTTCCTGCCTCTATGTACTCAACTTCAGCTGTACTTAGCACAATGGAAGTTTTCTTCTTTCTATACCACGAAATAAGACATTCTCCTAGGAAATGTCATTCTTCATGGTGCATTTCCTATCGAGCTACTCTCCGCCATAGTCAGCATATGTGAATCCTCTTAGAGTGAAATCTATGCTGTTGGGATACCACAAACCTTCATCAAGAGAACTTTTAAAGTACCGGAGAATTCTCTTAGCAGTTTCTAAGTGAGATTCTCTAGGGTTAACTTTATAACATGCACAATAGCATATGGCATATTGAATATCAGGCTTACTAGTAGTTAAGTAAAGAAGAGAATTAATAATACCTCTGTAGAACTTGCTGTCTGTGTATGTGTATATATATATATGCTATTAAGTATATGTATATATTCATCTATATAATAAGACAAAGATAGTGACTATTTCATAGCGTGAAAATGCTAGGACATAGTGGGAGCTATGTGGAGTGAGAACTGCACACATGTGTTACTATGAAAATTCTAAATATCCCTAATCATAGTTTCATTGAGACTGGACATCAATGAAGCAGACAAACTAGCATGTATAGGCTTACTCCTTAGTACCTTGAGATGAAGTTGGTACCTTGAGTTAACATATGAATGTATTCGGGTAATACATTAGTGAACACTATGAGATGAATACTCAGAAATAACTAAATCCGTGTCATGGTGTCATGTCTTGTTGTAGTAGTAGCATGAGTGTCCTCAAAGATGAGATACTAGTTACCTTGTGTAGGAGTTACTATACTTTGGGTCATACTTATTTATATTCTAGTGATTAGGATGATACGGGTGATTACGAGTATAGTGATGATCATGCATTGGTAAGCGAAGTAGTCAAGATGAGAGTTTTTGCTCTTGATATAGTGATATAATGGGAGTTATACCTTAAGGCCTCTTGTTGAAGTGAGACACTCAAAAACCTCTGATCAGAGAATGAGATTGTTTTCTAGTCAATCTTAGTACATAAAGGTGAGTGGTGTTCTTCGTGAACAAGTCTAATTCTAGGATAGCTATGACTATTACATGAGCTAACACTTAATTCGAGCTCAATAAACTAGATGGTACTTAATATGATGGAAGGAGTGTATTTTAATGGTTACTATTGTGAACCAGATAAAGTCATAGGCACGTGATGTTTAGAATATCGGGATATCATACACCATTTCTAGAAAGACCATTTAATCGTCTAGAGTTATCAGATTCCATATCGGTCTGGAACATTGAACCTAAAGGTTCCTAGATTGGAAGCCAAGTTTAGGTTAACCTCTAGTGGCTCTGTACTTCGAGATCCTATGAGATCACACACATTAGGCCTTTACCGGACTAAATAAATAACTTATAGACGGAGTCTATATCGAGAATAAAAGGGAGAGTCAAACTCATTTTGGATGGACCATAAATTGGTCAGATTAGATAAATAAGTGGAAGTGGAAAACATTCAACGTGTGGAGCAAGAAAATTTTCCCCTTGAGAACTAGCCCCCATCATGCACTAGCGCATACTAGTGGGTTACAGGCCTGCAAGCGCTAGGGAGCGCTTACGTGGGCCTCTACTGTAGGCCCACCAGCACGACGTAAGCCAGGCTTGAGGAGGACTCGCAAGCCCACACTTGCGGGGCAAGGCAAGCCCAAGAGCTTGCCTTATGTAGTACACACAGCCCACCTAATCTGGTTGTGTGCATGCGAGTCAGACCTGCTGAGCTTCGAGTTTCACGAGTGCCTACATGTGTGGAATGGGAATTATCCCATTCCACATTGCTAAATGGGAAGCCTTTGATCCTCCCCTTCTCCTATAAATAGAAGCTCATCCTCCTCCTTATTTCGTACTTCAGCTCATCCTTCCTTCTGATTTTTTACTCCTTTTCTTTGCGAGCTTTTGCGAGACACCCCATGATTTTCTCTAGCTTTCATAAGAATTCTTTGAACACTTATTCCTATTTCAGAAAGAGACTTCTTAGTTATATTTTTAGGTTGATCTACGAGTGGTCTAGCAGCTACTTATTAACTGATGAGTTCTCCTTCTACGTGAGGTTTTGGTTGGTGGGGTTGGTGTGGACTTGTCATAGAAGTCACCCTGGTTTGGAGGCTTGTGCTAACAAAGTGCTACCAGAGTTGTTCTAAGGGATCATTGCACCACGAGAAAGGAAGGACGCATCAAATTGTAATTCTCTTAACTTAGATGTTAGGTTTCTTTTAAATAATTTTCATAACCTATAAGCGTCTATGGAATGTTTCAATTGAGATTATGTAAATCATTCCATGCTTAAGAATGTTCATTAACTGTCTTAATTAACCAACACCTTCAAGATCTCCTCTTTGATTTCTAGAACAATCTACTTAACAACATTGTTTGAACTTCTATTGCTAAGAATATGAGGTAACTTGGTCTCTACACCTCTCTGAATCAGATCAGGATGAGTCATTGTAGTATTTAGCAGAGCATCAACCTTCTCATCATTCTCCAAAGATGCTAAAGATGTTGACAACAAAATTAGACAAAGAGTTGATTGTCTTTTCTTACACATTTACTAGTTGAATAACATTGTAAAGGATCTATCGGTATCCTTTCTAAGTTCCTATTGCTCTTTGCCAAAGTAGTGAAACTTAGTTGATTGAACTACGACAGGATCAAAAATGGTTTTACATCTTAGCAATGCCAACTTCTATAGATGCCTTCATTTTGGTAGCTATAGTGTTACTTACGGTAGTGGTTATCAATATAACACCCACAGCCTCAGTGAATTAAGATGAGGTGTCTGATAAATCGGTGAGGATCAAGGCCATCTTGTCCATTTTTCTTCGCATACTTTCCCTTGCGAAGTGATTTCTTACCAATAGCAGACTAGTTTGAATCTTATCAAACTCTTCAAAGTACATATCATCATTAAGTAATGTTGACTCATCGAATGCAGGGATGGGAAGATGCGGCTGGGTGACCTTTTCTGTAATTCATCTAGTATCAGAGCCTTAGTTATGATAACATCAAGCTCGACATTAGTTTTAAGAGATTTGTTATGCTTTTTAACAATATCTCTCAAATTCTACTTCATTACTTCCTCATCATACCCATTCTAAAAGTTAAAACAGATATCTTTAACTAGATGAGTTATTGTTTGTGAGGAGTTCGCTATAATATTTGCCTCTTCAATCACTACATCTTCTTACGATAATTCGCAGAGTTGAGGTTTGGTTGAGCAAAGTTCTCAACTTGATGACTAGACTGAGCATAGTTTTTAGTTAATTTCCTTTAAAAAATCAAGGTTAGGGTAGGTGGTGAAGAAGTGGAAGGAGAAATTTGATCACTTTGTACAGAAGGAGAAGGGTTCAGATTTTGTATAGGAGAAGAATGGTTAGGATTTTGTGAAGAAGATGTGGGTTTAGCTTATGAGGTATTTACATTGGGTGTTAGTTGTGAATATGAAGAAGGGTTATTTTGGTTAGGATAGGGAGTTAGGTTAGACTTGGCCATTTGTTCTTTATCATTAGGATCATTATTTTGAGTGTTTGATGGTGGAGAAAGGGTAGAGTAAAAATAGGTGAAATAAGTGAAGTTGGTGGAGTATTTACATGAGAGAGTGATGGTGTTGGAGTAGAATTGGTAGGTTGTGGTTGATCTAGATAGATTCAGGCTGATCCTTTAATAACTCAGTAGATTGAGCTACTTCTAATATTTCAACAATATTTACACTTTCCTCTATTACATTGGTAACCTCAACACTTCCACCTTCCTTGGCCAAATCTTCTTGCTGCACTAAGGAATTTTTGTTAACCTCAACAACACATCCTTCTACTACATTGCATTTATTTTTCTTGGTGCCTTTTCTTCTCTTTACAAGCTCAAATCTTAGCGCATCCTACTTCTCTTTAGCAACATCTTTCTCATTCTGAGCTAGATCCTCTTCCATGCCTCTACTTCTTTACTGATTCCTCAAAATCAACCTTACTCTATTGACCTCCCATCTTTTGAAATTTTAATTTCTCGCAAGGCTTTTACTTTCTGGGGGGTAGGCACATCTTTCTATGTTGAGCTCACATCCCTTGCTCGCTTCTTAGGTGTAATAATCTGCCCAATATGCAAGTCAGCATCTGAATCCACCATGACTAGCCAACTTATTAGAGCCATCTCAAGAGCTGCCTCAACCTTCCCTTTCCATGACATGGATGTGGCCTTGATCTCCCAACTCACATAATCCTCATGAAGCACAAATTCTTTAAGGATGATCACTAGCTCTTCATCTCCTAATCTTCTTAGCCCAGTCCCCTTCAAATTCATCTTAGAAAATTTGCTATTAACTTGGGAGTGAATTTAATCTAATTCTGATTGACAAGGTGTCGCCAGCACATCAAATACTCCTTTAATGGTATACATGTAGTAGTATAACTGCTTTATTATTGAAGGAATCACTAGGCAAGGTAAATCAAACATTGTTTGCAGCGTTGTTGCTTCATCCATTTTCTTATATCCTCATTAGTGGTAATTTCAGCCACACAAATAGATGTCTAAGTATTGATTTAAAGTTATTCCATTGAACTGAAATGCAAGTAGTTACCTTCTCAAGAATGATATTTTCATTGTTCTCCATGTCAACCACAATCGTCTTTACTACTGTCTTTTAATAGTAATCCTTCCATCTTCATAAGTGATAGATTATCCTACTTTGTTTGATTGTTGAGAAACCATTGTTTTTTAGTAGTGAACGAGAGAAAATTTTGGGGATTTAAGGTTCTTTGAGAGAAAACATTTTGAATTCAGAGAATGCAAGTAACTCTCCTTTTTCTTCAAAAATCCTCTTATAGCCTTCAATCCTCTCTCCTCTTCGTGTTGCGCTTACATTATAAGATAAAAAGCAATGGTGAGATTAGTATTGAGTTTAAACTGCCTTACTATAATGGCATTAATTACAACATTTAAATTTGAATCTGACACACGCTCAAGAGATCAATTCCTTTTTAAATTAAAATTGAAGCAATAACTTCACACTTCAAAATGATGATGTTTCAGAGAAAATGATTGACAAAAATACTTGTCATCTTATTTGCTTAACTCATTTAAGTTTTGATCAACACAAATGACTTTATCTTAAGCGCTAAATTGGATTCGTCATTCTAATTAGCTGCCTTAGAATATTAAATTGATCATTCACAAGAGGTTTGGTGAAGAAATCCACTCGCAATTCTTCAATTAGGAAAATAAATTAATTTAATATCTCCATACAAGACGTGATCCCTTATATAGTGAGGTTTAATATTGAAATCCTTCATCTTGCTATGTTGAATTGGATTTTAGGAAAGGTCTATTGCGCTCTTGTTGTCACACATGGCATCGAGGCATTTAGAGTGTAGAACCCAAGTTAATAGTACCTCACAGTACTTAATAGTTTTGGAAATAGCAAACTATCTAGGTTAGTGAAATTAATTGAATACTAAGTAGACTCTTAATTAATAAGGCTGACTTGAGTTTGTTTAAGGGAAAACAACTCAGTTTTGCTGGGTAATTAATTAAGATATGGCTTACTGTAGGAAAAGCTGAGTCTGTGCTGAGTACTACATAGTTTAGAGTTATTTCATTCAGCTCGTTGTGAGCGGATGACACGGAGTGGTGGGCCGAGAGCGCGCGGGAAGAGAGGCGTGGTCCACTAGGGTGTTTGAAAAAAAAGGAAATTTACCGGGCCAAGAAAAAAAAGGAGAAAAAGGTTAAAAGAGAAAAAGGTGAAAACATTTTAGATCGGTTCGAACCTGAATCTGCCATCTCTCAGTGTGGATTCACCACCTGGATTAGCTCTTTCTAGGAATTAGAGTCCTGTGAGGCTTAATGTCCGGGGGATGGCCTACCAAGACACAGAGATTCGGGTCCGGGATAAGTTGCTTATTTCTTAAGTGATCACAATATATTACATCTACAGAAAACCAATTTCTTTTAATTGTGCATATTCACACTTAGGTCATTTTTGAAGTTTAGATGCATGATTCACGTATCGCGGAATAATAAATCATTCATTAAATGGAAAAAAAAACCATCCACAAAATAGTAAGTAAATGCGGAAAGTAAAAGTGAAAAATGGAAATTATAATGCTTCAAAAATCAGGGGATGCAACCGCCCGCTACCCTATTAATTACATTTTCTGTAAAATATGCGCAATACCCGAAGAGAAAAATAAAAGCCTAAACATACATCAAACCTGCATCCACAAAGGTTAGCACAGGGGATATATCACGTATGCTCGATTTGATTTTAGCGAGGCCCGTGTGGCCTAATTAAAAACATCGGTGATTTTAAAGTTATTAATTTAAATAAAACCGTTCATTTCATTAACACATTGGTTGGTCAATTTTAATTAATGAAAATGATCGCAAGGCAAAAGGTGTGTTCTGTTTTCCGGGAATAATTTTAATTCCCTTCGTTGGGGTATTCTAATAAAAGAAGAAGATAATTACAATATTTACAATAAAATAAAATAATTCCTAGGTTCACATGTAGAAAGAAATTAAAAAAAAGATGAGCACGAAATAAGCAGCTCTAGGAACTCAGAGGCTTTACCCTTTCGGCGTGAATCTAGTTCGGAGAGTCCGTTCGATCCCTAGGAGCGTTCCTCGTTCATTTTGGTTTAATTGAAAAGGTTGATGTAAAAGTCCAAAAATCTTCGCTTAATTCTTGGGATTTTAGTGTAATTTAATTGGAAAAAAGAATTGGTTGGTTGGAAAATAAAGTGTTTATTTATCTAAAAGATAATCAGACTCGGGTTCTAAATTGGTTTTAGACTCGAGAATATATGAGGATTTAAGAAGAAAAGATGAAGAAATTTTATAAAAAGATGAAGAAATTTGAGTAAAAGATGAAGAAATTTGGGATCCAAAAGTGTTTTGGATCCAAGAAAAAAGAAGTTAGAAGAAAAGAATATTTTTT
>CATIWQ010033810.1:0-31737 GCA_949673415.1 Euphorbia schlechtendalii
TATTCTAATACAGAAGTTAAAAAGAAATAAAAGAAGAAGAAGGAGAATTACAACATTATTTACAGTAAAATAAAAAAACTCCTAGGTCAAAAATAAAAATTAAAAAGAAAAGAAGATGAACATGGGATTTGCAGCTCTAGGAACTGAGAGGCTTTACCCTTTTGGCGTGAATCCACTTCGGCGTGTCCGTTAGATCCCCGGGAGCGTTCCTCGTTCGTTTTTGTAGTTTAGGTGAAAAAATTGATGTAAAAAGTCCAAAAATCTCGGTTTAATTCTTGGGTTTTTAACGTAATTTAATTGAAAAAAAAGATTGTTTTGTTGGAAAATAAAATGTTTATTTATCCAAAAGATAATCAGACTCGGGTTCTAAATTGGTTTTAGACCCGAGAATATCTGAGGATTTAAGAAGAAAAAGATGAAGAAATTTTATAACAAGATGAAGAAATTTGGGATCCGAAAGTGTTTTTGGATCCAAGAAAAAGTTAGAAGAAAGTAATAAAAAAATGTTTTTAGTTTTTGTTCTGAAAGAGAGGATTTTTCTCTCTGAATTTTCCTTCCCCGTTTATCGAAAATGATCCTACTATTTATAGGAAAATCCCAAAAAAAACCAAAAAAGGAAAGTTTTTCCGGCGAGGGGCCTCGCCGGAAAAAAGGCCTCGCGGAGGTCATCGCGAGGCTCGCTCGTGCGTCCGCGAGGGCAACATAGGACCCTCGCAGAAATCCCCGCGAGGGTCGCCTAGGACCCTTGCGGGGAGGCCCCGTGAGGATCGCTAGGGACCCTCGAAGGAATCCCCACGAGGGTCGCCTAGGACCCTCACGGGGAGGCCCCGCGAGGGAAGCCCCACGAGGGTTCTATACCATCTTTGCAGGGAGTGCGGGCTGCCTCACACAGCTTTGCACGAGGCTGTCATTCGCGAGGCTGTCTCGCGCAGGCTCGTGCGGGCTGCCTTGCGTAACCTCGCGTGAGGCTGCCTCCTCGCGGGATTTGTTTTTTTTTTAGTTAAATAATTTAAAACGTCCGAGGAGGATTCCCATATGAAGATCGTCGGATGGTCGAAAATCGTGTGATTCGAGGATAAATTTCCCGAAAAGCCGTCATCGTTGAACGCGCGAGCTGGTACAAAATCCCGTGCTCACACCTACAGGATAGGGTTGCATGAGTATGTTCCCTTTATCGACCTATTTTATGCTTGATTTGTATGTATGATATGTTATGTTTGATGTATATGATCATGATTTTTGCATGTCTTAATGATTGCAGTTGTTATCGGTGAGGGGGAATGATTATGAGCAACCTTGAGGGTCACTTCCATGCGTTGGATATCCATCATCAGGATTAGGATTCTCACTACTAGAGTCTGGACGCTTAGTATCAGGAGTTGTTGCAGATGAATAACAAGTCTGCTCAAGCTCGAGAGGAGGAGCAGGCTGCTACGGAGGATTTCGCCCATTCTCTCGTACTTGCCTTCTCTACCTTGCTCGAAAGGTCAGGTACTGGACCACTACTCACTCTTGATTAGGACCTTAGCTATTTCGGAGTCCCTCAGCCTCCTCCCGTACATCGTCCAACTAATGACGCCTCCGGAAGCTTGCTCCCCGAGGAATTTGAGATTACTACCATGGCTCCCCACGATCCGGTGGGTGGAGACGACCGATAGGTGATGCATACTTAGGAGCTTCTTCTTTTTTTAGTCTTGTTTTTCTTTTTAAACGAAACTCTTGGGTAGTATTTGTATAACTTCAAAGTCTTTGATTTATAGAAAAAAAGAAGGCTACTACGTGTCGGGTCCTTACTTGTCTCGCTTTTGTTTTCATAAATGTGGATGTTTGTTTATTTATGAATGTTTATATGTATGTATGAATGAATGAATGTGGTTTGCTAATGTTTCTTGTTAATGAATGTAGACAACACTAGTTTTGAGGAATTTCCTTTAGTTCTTTCTTATCGATGTTGACACATAACGAGCGACTTAAGGTTTTTCTCCACATCATCCAGGGTTTAATTAGCGAAAGCTCGATTGGTTTGGGGTGCGAAGCCTTCAATACCTCGCTTCCAGGCTCGCGAAGGCGGCCTTCTACTTTGAAGTTCTGGGATCTGGCCACCCACATCTTTCACTTTACTAACCTCAAGATTTACCCCTTGGTCGAGGAGTATCATGCCATCCTGAGGCTTCCTTTTCCGGAGAACCCAACTCCAGTAATCCCTGTGAGGCTTTTCTTTGCATTTCCCTTCTTTTAATTCGGGGGCGAGGATAAGTTGCGAGGATTGTGGAACTTAGACGTCAGCTATTTTCTAGTCGATGCTATCCTTAGCTGGTACAAGACTACTCCCAATTCTCATCTCGCATGGCCCACCATGTTAACCCTGCTTCTCTTGGCAAATTTTGTGGAGTTGGAGCAGTTGCCCCATTCCGCTTGCTGTTAATTATCGACCCACTCTCCACAGGTCTTTCTTCATATGGATGCTGCTACGGTGAATCTTTATTTAGTGGGTGACCACTTTACTTTACTCGAGGTATGTCTTCTCAATCCTCCTCTTTGTGAATTTTGTTCTTTTATTTGCATGAGATGCTTGCATGTTTGGTTGTTAGAGAAGCTTTGTTTGATTGCTAATCCTCGCTTGGGCAAGGCCAGATATCTCCCTTCGCACTATGCTCCTAGTAGTTTTGTTAGGAATGACCACCATTCATTGAGTGAAGAGGCTTGAATTGAGATTCTGCGCCCTCATTGAGATTTTGAGATCCGCTAGCTCAATCCATAGTTGGAGATTCAGTTTATGGCCACTAACGTGCATGACTCAGGCTTACTGCTGAAAGGCTTATTTGGCATCACCTCCTATTTTCCTTCCTGCCTTTGTAGATAGTACGGGAGCCAGCAGTGAGTTCCTAGGCTTCTGTGTTTGACTCATTTCCACGACTTTTGTTCTGACACATCAGATGCTATACGAAGGCTCTAGGCGCACGTTACCGTTGTTACATTGGACTACGGATACTGACAAGTTTTATCGCAGATCGTTGGGCGAGATTAGGAGTCTTCCTAAGGCCAACCAGCATTTCAAGGTGTCACTCGAGTAGGAGCAAGGTGAGGACGGCTTGGATCCTCTTCTTCATACTTCACGATAGCATGCTTGTTGGAATGATTGGCACCCGTAGGTCTATAATTGTTTACCATAAACTTTGTCATTCATTTCCTAGACTTGTGTGTTTGACTGTTTGATTTGTTTTAGACATTATGAGACTTTATTTAAATTTGTTATCTTTACTTGTGATATTATGTATGCACACATCCATGTAACATACACATAAATCTTGCAACAATAATAACTTTTCATAAATGATTTAAAGAGAGTACAAATTTTAATGATTTGAATTCTACCACAGCTAGCCTAGAATAGGTTTTCTAACTCGCGATCCCTCTATTCCTCGTAGTGCCCTAATTTTTGCGTGAGTCTCCCTTTACGGGTTTTCAACTCAGTGGGCTTTTATTATTATTTTTTACAAAGAAAGGTCCTAATTGTTGCCCAACTAGCCAAGTGCCAGCTGACGAACTGACTTTTGACATTTTTCCCTTTTTTGTGTACTACTTTTTTTATTTATTTCTTTTTGGCCCTAAACGTGGTAGCGCTTGAGCTTGTCTTGGTTAATCGGGTTGACAAATTCGTTCCCATCCAAGTCCTTGATCTCAGTGGCTCCTTTGCTTAAAATCTTTTTCACGACATAAGGACCTTCCCTATTTGGGCGAAACTTTCCCCGAACATCCACATATGATGGACTCATTTGCTTCAAAACCAGGTTTCCCGCTTTCAAAGGTTGGCTTCTGAATTTGACCCAGTTATTGTATGCCCTAGCCATGCATTGTTGATACATCTGCAAGTGATCCAATGCTTTTAGACACTATTCATCTATCATGTTTAGCTGTTCGAATCTAGCTCTTACCCAATCTGATTCCTTTAATCTTGCTTCCAGGGCTACCTGAAGAGATCTTACTTCCATTTCAACTGGTAAGACTACTTCAGTCCCATATAATAATGAGAACGGGGTTTGATTAGTAGAAGTTTAGACACTGGCTCTGTACCCCCACACTTCAAATGGTAGTTTATCAGCCCAATCTTTGTAGGTGACAACCATTTTGCTCAAAATTTTCTTGATCGATTTATTGGCTGTTTCTATTGCTCCATTGGCTTGTAGTCTATATGGTGATGATCGATGATGTTCAATCCCATATTTCTCTACTAGATTTGACATAGCTCCTTGGAACTGAACCCCATTATCTGATACGATGTGATGCGGGATACCATATCAGGTGAAAATGTGTGTTTCTATGAACTTAGCCATCTTCTTAGTAGTGATATTGGAATAAGATTAGGTCTCTACCCATTTCAAAAAGTAGTACACTGCTACTACGATAAACCGATGTCCATTAGTTCAACTAGGCTGAATTTTACTAATGATGTCGATGCCCCACGCTGAGAATGGCCAAGGAGTAGATAGTCTATGGAGCTCGGATGGCGGTAAGAGGCTAATATCTCCATAAATCTGGTATTCGTGACATTTTCTTACTTTAGCCATGCAATCTAAAACCATTATAGTCCAAAAATATCCTTGGCGTCGAATTTTCTTTGCAAGTGCCAAACCATTCATGTGGGGCCCACAATCTCCCGCATGTGTCCTCCGGATGACCATCATTGCCTCTTTTTCAGTGAGACATCTTAGTAATAACCCTTCAGATGTGTGTTTGAACAATTCTCTATCGACTAATCTGAATTGTACCACCAACCATCGCAAAGAAGTTCGTTCTAAGTTCGTTGCTCCTTTTGGATATTCTCCGGTTCGCAAAAAATTTTGATGTCCAAGAACTAGCTACCTATGGCTTGTTCATCTTCGATTTCCACTAGGCGACAGTAGAAAGGTTCTTTGGCAATTTGAAGGACAACTGACTTTATTGGTTGAGTCTGGGGTCCTTCCCACATCGATGCTAGTGTAGCAAGTGCAGTGGTAATTTGGTTTTCATCCCTTGGTATGTGTTTGAAAACACATCATGTGACCTTTTGAGAGGCTTTCCATATTGCTTCCACATAAGGATGAAGTGATTCTTCCTTGATTTCCTAATCACTAATAACTTGTTTGATGATAAAAGCCGAGTCCCCAACTACTGATACTTCTTTTGCTCGCACCTTCCGAAGTGCTTCTAATCCAAATATACAAGCCTTGTATTCGGTAACATTGTTTGTTACCGGGAACTCCAAGTGTTTTGAAACCAGTGTGACTTCATTTTGTAGGGTTATCAAGACGACACCTAGGCCAACTCCACTTTTGTTCATCGTACCATCGAAGAACATTTTCCATTCTGTTCGGGCCTCATTTACCAGTGCTAATTGTTCATCTGGGAATTCGAAGTCCTCGACGTAATCGGATTCTAGCAGCTAATTTACCAAAAAATTCGATGACTGCTCATCCCTTGGTTACTATCTTGGTTACGAATTCGATGTCAAATTTGGATAATAGCAGTAACCACCGTGAGATATTCCTTGTGAGTGTTGGCAATTGGCATAGGTATTTCATCTAGGAAATCTTCGCGACCGCTTGTATTCTGGAGGATTGAAAATAGTGGCATAGCTTCCTTGTTAACCAAACCATTGCTGTACAAATTTTTCTACCAAAGTGTAGCATAACTCATATTCGAGAAATTTCTTGCTGAGGTAGTAGATTGCATGCTCACTCGTATCTTTGTGTTCTTGCACAAGCATTGCTCCAATAGATGATTCCTCAATTGCTAAGTATAGGATCATGGGTTTTCTAGGTTCTGGTGGGCGGAGGACCGGTGGGTTTATCAAGTATTGTTTGATTTTTTCAGAAGCAATCTAGAATTGGTCATTCTAGACCACTAGTTGGTCTTTTCTTAGCAGCTTAAATATCTATTCGTAGATTATGGTGAGTCTGGTGATGAATCTGTTGACGTACTATAGGGACCCCATAAATGATCAAACTTCTTTCTTCATTTTTAGTATCAACATTTCTCTGATGGCTCTGCTTTTGTCAAGATCTATCTCAATTCCTTTTTGGCTCGCTATGTGGCCTAGAAGTTTCCTAGAAGTTACCCCATATATACACTTTTTTAGGTTCAGGGGCAGATTGTACTTTTATATTCTGGTAAGAAATTTGTCAAAAATAGCTTGGTGCTCTTTCCTCGTATTGGATTTGATGAGCATATCATCTACATAGACTTCAACCTCATTGTGAATCATATCATGGAGGAAGGTTATCACAGCTTGCTGGTATGTTGCCCCGACATTTTTCAACCCAAATGGCATTACCTTGTAACAATAGACACCCCATTTCATGATGAAAGTTATTTTAACCTTGTCTGTTATGGCCATTAGGATCTGGTTGTAACCTAAAAATCCATCCATGAAGAAGTAAATAACTTCCCTAGCTGTGCTATCTACCAAAAAATCTATGTGGGGTAGGGGGAAGTCATCCTTGGGTGAGGCTTTATTCAGATCCCTAAAATCCACGTAGACTCTAACCTTACCCTCTTTCTTTGCCATTGGGATGATGTTGGCTAACCATGTCAGGTACTCGTCTACTTCCTAGAACTTAGCCTCGATCTATTTTACTAACTCTACCTTGACTTTTTCTACCCATTCAGGTCTTAAGCGACGTAGCTTCTACTTAACTGGTTTGGTCCAAGGGTCTGTTGGGATATGGTGCTCTGTGATCTATCTATCTACCCCTCACATGTCATCATATGACCAAGCAAAGGCTACCACGTGATGTCTAAGTACATTTATTATCTCTCCTTTTTCATCAGGAGTCAAATCATTGGAAATTTCACAATTTTGGTGATTCGTTTGTACCCAAGTTAATTTCATTTTAATGATGTGTCATGTATGTTAAAGACATTATGCCTATGATCATATGGATGCATGGTGCCATTTGGCAGGACATCAAACAAGTAAGTAAAATCATTGTATTTCATTGCATTGACCTCATTGGCAAAATTGTCAAAGACATAAAAAACGTTCAAAATTGCATCATTATTTTCTTCCTCCACATGCGAAGTGTTTTCAATTGTTGTAGTGGGAGTGTTAGGAGTTACTTCTGCTTCAAGTGTTGCCTACTCAAGCATTTCTATTAGGAGCCTGACACTGTTTGATATGGCCTGGTCTGGAGTGTCACCTTTCTTCTTCATCAACTTGTTGATAGCCTTTGTAAATTTCATGACTACATCCTCAAGTGCCTCCTTCTCAGGTTCAGTATGTTCATTCTCAGCTGTGGTCATCTCCAGGTCAAGATTCAGCTCTTCTTCAAGTAATAAGGACTCCTCGGGTTGCTCAATCATCTTGCCAGCCGCAAAGTCAAACACATCATTGAAGATTTTGAGCCATTTTACCTCATCCCAATTTAGAATTGATGGTTCATGCTCCCCTAGATACGCCTTACTCCCCTCAGGCTCACAGATACCATGTTGCAGAATAAGGGTAGCTTATGTTTATACATTTTTCAGTTTGGGCTTCGCCCGGGTGTGACAAGAACAGGAACGATAGCTTTGATGGTGCTTACCTAAACCCCTTCTTGGGATAAAACCTTATTTCTTCATAAGAGCCTTTAAACTTCTGGGGAAAAAATGGTACCCTTTTGGAGTTCTACGCCCCTTCTTTTCTTTGGTGGTTACCGCTACCCTGAGCCCTTGTGCTTCTCTTTCCTCGGATGCAGCGGCCGCCATGACCGACTCCTCATCTACCTCTATAGTTATTGGCCGCCCATTTATGAATGAGCTTTGTCTTCTGGTGCAATAGGTCCTGCCTAGCAGTAGTGAGTAGGTTACTGGGTTATCTAGTACAATGAGCTTTACATTGGAGGTCATCCCTCCTACAGTGACCTCTGCTTCGAAAATGCTGACCACACCCCTCTTGGAATCGTCAAAGGCCCGAATTACTATGTCGAACCTGGTCAGCATATCTTCTCGCAATCTTGAATGGGTTAGGACTTTGAGTGGGCATAGGTTCAGGATCGACCTATCATCAACCATCACACATGGGATTGCTCAATAAAAAATTCTCACTTTGATAAATATTATCATGTTGTGCGCTCCGAGTTCTCATGGCAATTTCGACTGGTTGAAAGTTATGGTTGGTAGTTGGCAAGGAATGATCCCTTCCCCGATTGTAGCGCACATTTCTATCAATGACGTTGTAGGCGTTGCAGGCATCTCCATCAACCTTTTAACTAGACCCATCCCGTGTTTTTGGGATATCTCAAGCAATTTCCACATGCTGAATTTTGCTTGAATCCCCTTTAACTTATTTACCAGGGGATCCAGGTCCAGTACATCCTCATCCACCCTTAGTACCCCATCTTCGATCACCCTCGTCTCTATAGAATTCACCCAGGGGTATTGATCATATCCACCATCAGATTGACTTTGTGGTCCTTTCAGCTTGTAAGTGTCTAGATTGATGGGTTTCTTCCTGTACAGGATGGTCTCCCCTTCAATTGAGGTCCCCTCGTCTGTTTACCTCTTTATTTGGAATTTAAGGACATGCATCCAGGTTGATTGGCACCTGCACTGGTGCTTTTCTAGAATTTGCTTCCATAGTGCCCCCTCGGGATTCAGCCCTCTCCGTTGAGAACACCTCTGCCAGTGGATCCTCGTCCATGATTTGCCCTTCATCAATTAAGGCATTTACCCCTAGATTAGACCTTGATAGCAATTCAAACACTGAATTAGTGGGTATCCCTAACCCTACTGCAAGGACATTACGTAGTCCTACTACTCGCTCTCTGTCAAGGTGGTGGGAGTGATATGATAGATCATCGAAATCCGTGATTTCCTACCTTGATAGATGGTAGTGGTACCAGTCGCATTACCTTCTATCATTAATCGAACACCAGCTTGCTCGGTTGGTCTTGCAGATATTACCACGTAAATGAACATCCACTGCTTTATATAACTCGTGAGCGGTTCGCCATCCCTTTGTTTGCAAGCGAGCAAATTTTGCATGCCTTGTATCGATGGCTCCAGGAATGCAAATTCTGATTGGAATTCTATAGTAATGTAGTTCCATATGCTTTTTGTCTGCTCCAACTACAGGTCATACCACTAGCTCTCTAGTTCCACCAACGAACAGGGAAATAGTGTTGCTATCATATTAAATGACAGGCCTTGTGCTCGACATAAAGTATAAAATTTGAAAAGATGGGAAGACGGTGCATCATTCCCATCGAACACAGGCATGCCAGCCAAATTGAAGTTGGCCCTTGGGATCTCCTCCCTATCTATGACTTCTCGATCGCTCGACTACGACTCGATAATCTCCATCACATCAACCCAGTCCATACCTGATCCAATTACCATTACGTATTAGCCTTCCTAGTTGGTTGGTGTTTCTCTTAAAAGATCCCTCCCTACGCAAAGCAACGTAGGCTTCTGGCCGATAAAAACTGACAACCTAGCAAGGTCAATCGTAGTGATAAGTGTATAATTAAACTTATTAAAATGATATTTTTACTCATAAAATGATATGGTTTTGATTCATTTTATACTTCATATAAAAGATTTCACGTGGTATGTAGTTGTTTTTTATACAAGTGTAGAAAGTAGGTGAATCTTGGGAGTGAAATGATCAAAGATGGAATTCTATGTAAAAAGAGTGAAAAAAGATGCAAAAAGATGCGTGGTACACAAGGAATTGGCTTAGGATCGAAGTTGTCAAAGATCGGCAAAGTTGTAAAGAAGAATTATGAAGAAAAGCATTGTTCACGATCGTGACACCCATTCATGGTCTTACTTGTTACGATTCATAAGCAAAAAGTTTCTAACCATTATTCACTATCGCAACATGTGATTCGCGGTTGCAACTTGTGACGGTTATTGGTAAACTCTTCTCAACAACCAATCGCCATCAACCACCATCAACCACCATCAACTACCAGATGAAAGGACACCTTTTGAAAGTATACCAATCACAAAAAGGTGCCTTTCCATTGTCGTTAAGGATGAACTTTGCATCCAAACATATTGAAGTGATGCAACTCTTTGCCAATGGACACGACTCTTTCTTTGGATAGACGCAACCCTTCGCACTCAATAAATAGGGTTCACATCCAACCAATTTCATGGCATTGTGTGGCATGATAGATGATAGACGTGGGCATAGAGTGTATGCATAGATAAAGAGTGAAAATTATATACATTTCGCTAGTTCAAAGTTTTAGTGAGAAAAATGTTTAAGTGATTCAATTCTTGTTTCAAATCCTAGATTTCTCAACAAATTTGAGCGATTGTTGTATCAATAAAAGTTTTTGTTCTTCAACATTCATATGTTCAATATTCACAAACAATAGCATCCTGGAGGAGGTTTTGTATGAGTCGAGACCGAATTCCAAGTAGAATTCCAAGTAGACACAGGAATTGCTGGAATTGATGACTCCCATTAAAGAGTGGAAATGATTTGATCAACTTTAGCTTTCACTTGCATACCTTACAACTTTACTTTGTTTTCTACTTATACTTTCTATTTCAAAGTTTATGATATGTCTATGTATCATAACGAGTATTTCGTCTTGCGTCATTTATAATAATTAAGTTATATGCTTTCGAGTTAACTTTAAGAGTGATTTCGGGGTTAACAGATTGTGTATAATCACTGGATCTATGATTATAATGCTGTTTAGTGAGCTAATATTTTTTGAGTGGTAACTTGTTAAATATGGCTATGTGAGAGCGACCTGTACTAAGCATAGTATTATTGTTATCCAGGTTTTTATAAGTGTCATAATTCATTTACCCTAAATATAGAAAATTCATTTCATGTGTTGCTTTGTGGTGAATTATTGAATATTTGGGCTTCTAGAACCAAGTTTGTTGAAGTTATCTAGCGTTTAAAACAACTTTGATGACTTTGCATATTTTTCTCTACTATAATTATTCTTAGGGAATATCTATAGAGTTTACATCTTCTCTAATCTGTTCATGCACCTATCTATTCATTAGTATATCATCCAAACCCTCCAATACAAATTATCTTATTTCTTTTGTTCCGTAACTTTAGTTAGTCCTTAGAATCGAATTCCTTCCCTGTGGGATCGATATCTTTTAAAACTACATCGTAACTGTATACTTGCAGTGGTCATCATTTTTCTATTTGATAAGCAGTACTAACAACACATGTTCATATTGAGAACTTTTATCTTATCAGTAGAAAAGTGGGGGATAAGGTTTTTGGCACCGTTACCGAATATAAACCTATCGGATCGAGTATAGTCAAAATCTTACGAACAAGTTTTTGGCACCGTTGCCGGGGAAGGTAAGTGCGTTCTAGAGATAAAATTGCTAGAGACTACGATATGTTTTCTAATTATATCTATTTATTTATTTCCTAAACTGTATAATTTGTCAATCCTAACTTGGATGTGAAAAGAATATGAAATAATCATCTTGGAGGTAACACATCATATTATTACATCTGAATTACCGATAAATAGAAGAAATTCTTCTATTTTTTCTATTCGCGTTCACGACTTCCATTAGCGCTCGTGAATCCCTCAATGAAACTTTCTATTTCTCAAACCCTGTAAGTCATGATCGTGACTTATAGTCACGATCGTGATTTGTGCAATAACTGCAATAGTTTAGCAGTTATTCTATAGTTATTCCTCAAAGCTCTATAAAATTGATGCGCGAGTGCTCATCAATTTCTCACTTCTACAATCTAAAATCTAACCTTTCCATTCACAATTCAATTCCAATTCTGAAACTACCTCATTTCTTTCAGAATTTCTTTCATTTCAAAATGGTTTTAGCAAAAAAATCCAACCTAATTCCTCCGTCAATTTTCAAGAATGGTACGAGGCACAATTCCCGATCAATTCTCATGAAGAAGGAGATCATTTCGAGGTCATCAAAGATGCTGAATATGAAAGCTCCTATACCATTCATAGGAACAGTTTCATCAACCTTGGAGTTTATGACAGGGTAATGTATTATCTCAGAATTCTTAACTTTGTCATTTACTCAAATATTTCTCTGGGGAATAGTTTGGACCATTGTATGGAGATGTTGGTCACATTGGTGTGGAAGAACGATGAGAAGGACTGCCTAGTCTATCATCATCATGGAAAAGAATACAAGTTGATGAGGAAAGCTCTGAGAAAATATATGGGATTTCCAAAGGATTGCTACAACAAGATGCTTCCTGGATGGGATCCTTTACCAACATGGAACTACCTGACTGGCCAAACTGAGTTCAAATAGGCATCTACCTACAGGTGGTGGATTCGTAATCCTTGTTTGCTTGCATTGCACTTTTACTTAAGTGGTGCATTATTTGGTAAGTCAACTTTCGATCTTGTCATTCCGGAAGAATTATTTGTGATGGAAGCAATTTGGAATGGCACACCTGTTGATGTTTCGGTGATAATGATGGAGACACTTATGTCTGCTGCATAAAATCCTAGAATGAAAGAATATGGGTGTCAAACGATGGCAAATCTGTTAGGACAGATTGGGAGGATGCCCTTTCCATTGAAGTTTTTACTGATGAAAATGAGATTCTGGAATTAACCACGGAAGTATTCTTCGAGTATGGATTTTTGGTAAAGTGCATTGGAGAAGATAGGATCACCCATGATTGGAAATCATGGGAGGAGAGAGTGGAAGTCGACAGAAAAAGAGAGGGAAATTGCAAGGGAAGAACAACGAAAAGCAACCAACCTCCGGAGAAAGTTGAACGAACTCATGGAGGCGCAAATCTCAATTCATAGGAAAATCAATAATATGCATATGTTGATGTTTAAAATTGAGCGAGATCTAAGGGAATCTTATTATAAGATTGACCTGTTGACAGAATCGATTTCCTCCGAATAATTATTCACTTTTCACTTATGTTTAGGATTTTGTATAGTTTGTTGTTTGTTTTTTGTTTGGTTGTTGGTTTGTTTGTTTAATTGTATGTTTGTTAATGTTTGTTAATTGTATGTTTGTTTAATTGATGTTCAATTACTATCTTCACCATAAATCATTCCAAGTATGAAAATAGTAAATATTTATTATTTATATTTAACATGTTTGTTTTTTTAGGACTAAGTCTAAAATTTAAAGAAATAGAAGAATTGAAGAAAGTCATAACCGGGACTATAGATCATGCCTGTGACATTATGCAGTAAAACCTTTTGCTCCTGTTGTGAAGAAAGTCATGATCGCGAAAGTCTTCACAATCGCGACACGGGAAGAATATGACCATTGCAGATCGTTATTTAACACCTGATAGATGGTTGAGACTGCCATTAACGGCTAGTTTGAATGAAAAACGGCTATATTGACTATTTAGACCAATGAGAGACCTATTAGAACTCTATATAAAGGTCTAGATTGAACCCATAACCACCACAACCTTCTACAAAGGTTTCTAAAGTTCTGATTCTTTCATATCTATTCTTCTACATTCCAAACCTTTTTCAACCATTACTTCAAAAACAAACATGCCTCGTGTTAAGGTAGCCGCCAATAGAAGAGAAATCACAAACTATCAACAAGAATATGGTTGTCCTTTTCCCATTCATTCACGTGAGGCGGGGAAAAGATTCCAAGTTTTGAACAAATTAGAAATCACCAGTATGATCTTTCTTGATTTGGTTTTCTTGGAGATTTTAAGCCTCCATGAGCAAATGGGGATGTATCTTGCTGATCTTGGTTTAAAAATGTTTGTGGGAATGCGATTTCCACAAAATCATGATTGGATTTTAGAATGTCTAGTAACATTCGATTTTGAAGATAAAAAGAAGAGGGCTATTCAATTTGGCAACCAAGGTAAACATTATACCATCACAAGCGAGATGATGAGTACTTGGTTCGGGTTTGAAGTCAAAAATTCATCAAGCATGATAGAATCTTTTCAAGAAAATCATGTCTGGGCAGATTTAACGGGTAAGAGAGTTTTTAATCCAAAAAATTCTCCAAATAAACTAATTAAGGTTGAGTGGATTCTTCTACTCCACAAATACCATGCCACTTCGGTATTTTGTCAAGTAGAGAACACCAGAGTCCAAAAGAGAGATTTGTTTGTTCTTTCTTATGCAATGAATAAGCAAAATGAGGAGTTTTTGTGGATATAATTATTGGGACATGATGAAGAAGAATTCAACAAGCATGAGGAACAAGATTGCGGTGGCCGAAATTATCACCGCCATTATATTGGGTGCGCGAAACGAAAACCCCTACGTTCAACAACCGGTTGAGTATTTTTGATATATAGATGGGAGTTACTTAAAGAATAATGGACTTCTACAAGAGAACGATGTTGTCTATTCTTTCTACTCCTACTCCAACCGCACCAAGAAACTAATCTCGACTCATGAAGATTCTTCCATTGGCCCTTCTAATCTAACTGCTAGACGTTGTCATGGTAAGGTTCTGATGATTGAAGAAGAAGATGGAGATGAAGAAGATGAAGCTATGGAAGATTGGAAGGTGAGTATGCAGTAAAAATTGGACAATTTCCAAGCGGAACTTAGGGTAATGAAAAAAGACATGAAGATTCTAAAGAAGAGTAATAAATCGATGATTTGAAAATTACAATCTTTCTTTCGAAGACAAAATTGTCAAGTTACTCCTAGTCCCCCGGATTCTCCTTCTCAATAAAAATTGGTTTACTCTTTTCTTTACTTTTTTTTTCAAATTTTTAGACTAGTCAGTTATTTTTTATGTTTTTCATATTTAGTAAAATCTATCACAATGAGGACATTGTGTTCTTTAATGTGGGGGGAGGCATTTGTAAAAATCCCAAAAATCCAAAAGAATCAAATAAATTAAAAAAATTGAAGAATAAAAATTTTTCTTGATTTTGTGTTATTTATACATTATTCATACCTATGCTATACTAACATATGTTCTAAGGTTATTATGAGTGTTAGGTATTACAAGTTTGATGTTGGTGCACATTTCGAACAAAATTTTTGTTTCGAGTTTGAGTGCACGTTGAAAGTGTGATCATTTGTGGCACAACATTTAGCATTTGGCAAGGATGAGTGGTGAGTAACATTCAAGAGAAACATTCCAAGAAAGTTTCTATATATATTTCAATGCGACATGAATTAGTACAAGTTATATAGTTTTATTTTAATGCAACTGATAAGTTTTAAGTGGAGTAATATCCAGTAGTGTTCTTAATATGAGTTTTATATGCTATTCTTAAATACATCTTATAACTATTAAGTATGTTTAAAGTGTAAGGAAACTATAGCCATAATACTTTGAAGTGATCAATAAAGCATGAGGGTATTAAGAGAAAAATCAAAAGAAAGAGAGGATATCCAATGAGTTATACAAAATGTGAGGAATGGTACGGAACAAAAACTGCAACCATTCAATGAGTGAAAAAAGAAAAAGTAGCATATTACGAAAAATGGGTGAAAAGTACAAATCTATACTTCAAAAACATATTCTTAAAAGAAAAAAATGAGAGAAAGTGGTATGGAGAATAAAATGCAACCACTAAAAAAGGGGACAGTGGTATGGAGCATAAAATGCAACCACTAAGAGTGTTTAGCATCCTAGGTTACCTAAAAATGCCTTGAGATGAATCTTTTAAAAATGTGCTCCCTTTATCCTTTATATTTATACTATGCTTAAGAGAATGAAATATTCGAGTGAGGATATAACACTTGTATGAAGATGTAATTCGATTTACCCTCCATTGAGAGCAAAGGTATGCAACTAAAATGTATAAATTGCACATTACTAATTTGTGGAAAATTTCAAACACTTTACTTGAATCTTATGCAACGTGGGAATGTGGTGCTCACTGCAATAGTCTTTCCCCAAATGAGGAACGAACTTGAATTATTATTTTATACACCTTTGTTGTGTTTACCTTGAGGACAAGGCAAAAGTTAATCATGGGGCTGTGATAAGTGTATAATTACACTTATTATCATGATATTTTTACTTATAAAATGATATGGTTTAAAGTTTTTTATGCAAGTGCAGAAACTAGGTGAATCTTGGGAGTATAATGATCAAAGATGAAATTTTATGTAAAAAGAGTGAAAAAAGTGCAACAAGATGCGTGGAACACAAGAAATTGGCTTATGGTCGAAGTTATCAAAGATTAGCAAAGTTGCAAAGAAAAATCATGAAGAAGAACACATGTCACGATCGTGAGACCCATTCACGGTTGCTACTTATCATTCTTCATAAATCGAAAGTCAAAAACCAATGTTCAAGATCACGACATGTAAGTTACACTCTCGACTTTTGATCATTTTTGTTAACTCTTCTCAACTACCCACTGTCGGATAAAAATGATCAAATGCCATCAACCGCCACCAACTGTCAAACAAAAAGACACCTTTTGGAAGCTAACCAAATACGAAAAGGTTCTTTTCCATTCTAGATGAGGATGAAACCTTGCATCCAATCACATTGAAGTGATGCAACCCTTCACCAATGGACCCAACTCTTCATTTGGATAGATGTAACCCTTTGTATAGGGTTCAAATCAACCATTTTCATGGGGTGATGGCATATCGGCAATAAAGAAAACATGTATGCATAGATAGAGAGTGAAAATTGTATAGATTTTGTTACATTCAAAGTTTTAGTGAGAAAACGTATAAGTGATTTAGATCACGAGATTCCTCCACAAATTCGAGCGATTGTTGTATGAGTGTAATTAGAAAGAAATTATTAATAAAATTTTTTGTTCTTCAACAATCATTTGTTCGATATTCACGAAGAATAGCATCCTAGAGGAGGTTCTATACGAGTCGATACTGAATTCAAAGTAGATGCAAGAATTGTAGGAATTGATGACTCCCATTAAAAGAGTGGATACTATTTGATCAACTTTAGCTTTCACTTGCATACCTTACAACTTTACTTTGTTTTCTACTTATACTTTCTATTTCGAAGTTTATAATATGTCTATGTGTCATAACGAGTATTTCGTCTTGCGTCTCTTATATTAATCAAATTATATGTTTTTTATTTAACTTTAAGAGTGATTTTGGGGTTAACATGATTGAGTATAACCATTGGATCTATGATTGTAACATTGTTTAGTGGGCCAACATTTTTGGAGTGGTAACTTGCTAAATATGGCTATGTGAGAGTGACTCGTACTAAGCATAGTATTATTGTTATCCAGGTTTTTATAAGTGTCATAATTCGTATACCTTATATTTTGAAAAGTCATGTATTGCTCTGTGGTGAATTATTGATTATTTGGTCGTCTAGAACCGTGTTTGTTAAAGTTATCTAGTGTATGAAATATTCTTGATGATTTTGCATGTTTTTCTCTAATATACTTACGCTTATGTAATATTTATATAGTTTACATCTTCTCTAATCTGTTCATACATTTAGCCATTCATCAGTCCACCATTTCAAAACCCTGAACTTATTTTAGTTTCTTTTGTTCTGTAACACTAGTTGGTCCTTAGAACTAAATTCCTTCCTTGTGGGATTGATATCTTTTAAAAGTACATCGCAACTGTATACTTGCAGTTATCATCATTTTTCTATTTGATAAGCAGTATTGACAACACCTGTTCAATTTAGAACTTTTATATTATAAGTAGAAAAGTGATGAACAAGTTTTTCGCGCCGTTGTCGGGGATAAGCCTTTTAGGATGAGTATAGCCAAAATCTTGCGAACAAGAACACCACTCATCCATTTTGTATCAAGATTGACTAGAAACTTGTTCTATCAATCTTATACTCTGATCAGAGGTTTATGAGTGTGTAACTTCAACAAGGGGTCCTAAGGTACATCTCCCATTATATCACTATATCAAGAGTGATGAATCCCATCTTAACTACTCGGCTTACCAACATATGATCATTACTATACCCGTAATCACCCATGTCATAATAATCACTAGGGTATGAATAAGTATAACCCAAAATATAGCAACTCCTATATAAGGTAAATAGTATCACAGGTCTGAGAATACTTATACTAATACAACATTAAGACATGACACCAACACATAGATATAGTTATTTCAAGTTTTTATCTTATAGCGATCTCCATTGTATTACCCAAATACATTCATGTGTTAACTCAAGGTACCACCTTCAGCTCATGAGATCGATTACTTGGATCTAATCCAAGGACTAAGCCTACACATGCTAGTATGTCAGCTCCATTGATGTCTAGTATCAATGAAACTATGACTTGGGATATTTAAACTATTCATAATAACACATATGTGCAGTTCTCACACCACATATCTCCCACTATGTTCTCACAATTTTACGTTATGAAGTAGTCACGGATTTTGTCTTATCAATGTACATATATATAATACTATACATATATGATACTAGTGAGATACATGAATAAATTGAAAACACTAATAAGCAACAAAGATGTCTTAATTATTATTATAATCTGAAACCATTTGTACATTATAATTAATTAAAACATATCGGCCTAATTGCCTTTAGGGCATCATGTCTAATAAATAAGTGATGTAAGACTCCCCCATGCTTAGTGAACTCCTAAAGTAGCATAGACTCCACCCATGCTAAGTGGATTTCCATCAATTAACATCAGCTCCACCATACTTATAGAACTTTTCCTTATCTTGGGACATGTCTTACTTAACTTCCCTTTGAAATTGATTTTTGTTGAATCCTACAACTATATTATTTATGTAATAATAACAAAAATAAAATACTAAGTTAAGAAGCTCTTAACTTGGAGAAGTCTCTGTATATGCAACCTCAAATTTCATCATGCGCTCCCTCATACCTTGAGATAACTCAGCCGTAGTCATGTTTTGGATTTTCAATTCAACTTCAAGAGGAGGAAGAATAGTTGACTTAGCAGCCTCAACTTCTTTTGTTTCAAGTTTTACATTAGCCTCGACTTGCCTTTAAGCCTTGGTCTTAAGCTTTATCTTATTCTTAAGTCATGCTTCAAGAAGGCACAGATGTTACCTTTGATTTTGCTGGGCTCTCTCTCTTCCTTGGAGAACCACTTTTACAAATTAGCTCATAGTGGTCTTTATCTTCAATAATTGAGCCCTAAGAGGAAGCTCCTCAACTGTCCTTTCACTAGAAGCTTCAACCTCATCCATGCCTGAATCCTCATCTTCTTTTAGGATATCTTCTTGGAAAACCGTTGGCTTAACCTTATTCTTCTTCAGGTTGATGTTATGTGCCTTTGTATACCGATAGTGAAGTTGGGAAAACTTGATTTTCTTAAAGTGTTGGAGATCAAAAGTTCTTTCAATAGTAGTAGTTGATCTCCCCTTTCCTTCTCATATCTTTGTACATTGATCCTCATAGCCTTCACTATGGCTGAGATGAGATAGCCATAATAATACATAGTGGTCACCTTAGTGAGGTGATGGAGAATCAATAATAGCCAGTTCTGCTATTTTCTAATCATCATGTAATAGACAATGCACCTTTCTAACTTGGTGCAGTTGAAGAGTGATTCGGTCTTGGGTTGCAAAATATTTGTTAAGAGCTCATTGCAAACTCTTACCCTCAAAGTTAGACCAAATGAGTTGATATCTCTTGAGCCATAGTCCTCCAGAAGTTCCCAATCTTCCAAGACTGCTACTACTTCTTCACCACCCTTCCTCCTCAGCATGCACAAGATGCTTCCAATCATTTTTGCTTAAATAAAGTACGATTTCTATCCAATTTCAATGGTGAGAATGTCTAGGAACCCCTCTATGGTGTAGAAATTAGAGTAGAAGATCCTCATGATTTCCTTAATGGTTGACCCATCAATGAGAAGGAAATTGCTCGATTTCTATTGCTTGAAAACTCTATGCAAAGTTTTGTTCTTCAAAATTCCTTCATGGCCCAGTTCATATATTGGACCAAACTCTATTTCAGAAATTCCCCACTTTACTTGATTGAGGACGGTTCCGTTGGGGAGGTAATTTTCTTAGTGTTTTCTTGAATGTTCAAAAGCATGTTCCTTGGGGATTTGTCCCTTAGGAAATACTCATTTCCACCAAGATCTCTTTCAGGGGCTTCTTGTTGTTGTTGATAATATGCCATTGCAATTGATTTTTGAGAGAAGAAATTAGCGATTTTTAGAGAAGAAACACTTAAGCTTCAAGGATTGCAAGTGCCTTCTCTCTCTAGCCCTATTATCCTTTTATATAAAAAATTCCTGCAACATAACACATGTTCTCTCCATAAGCTATAATAAAAAAATAGTGAGATGGAATAAGAGATTAAATTTCCTTAGTTAAATGATGTAGTTTTAGCTTTAACAATTAATATTCAAAAATCCTTTCAATAAAGCAGTTTTTTAGTTTTTAATTGGGAAAACTAAACTAACTGAGTTAAAACAGAAAGAGTAAATACATGTCACCTCACTTAGCTAATCACAGTTTTTTATCTTGTTTTTGACACATAGTCAATTTTTTGGGATTTTCATCAAATTGGGTTTGTCATTCTAATTTGCTAATCACATAGAGAAAATATCAGTGTGATGCTCCTCTTAAACAACATACTCATATTTGACATCTCCTCTAAGTACATGATCCCTTAAGAAGTGATGTCTTATATTGACATGCTTCATCCTGCCATGTTGAGCTAGATTCTTGTATAGGTCAATTGCGCTCTTATTATTGATAAGTGTATAATTACACTTATTATCATTATAATTTTATAATATAAACACTATAGTTTTAGTCATTTTTATACTTCACATAAAAGATTTCACGTGGTATGTAGTTGTTTTTAATGCAAATGCAGATACTAGGTAAATCTTGGGAGTAAAATGAACTAAAGTGGAATTCTATGAAAAAAAGAGTGAAAAAGGTGCAAAATGATGCGTGGAACTTGAAGATTTGGCTTAGGATCGAAGCTGTCAAAGATCAGTGAAGTTACAAGGAGATTTCTGAAGAAAACTCAATTCATGGTCGTGACAATACCTCGCGGTCGTGACCTGTTCACTTCAGAAATAGAAATCTGCCAATCAAAGGTTCAAGGTCACGAATCACATATCACGGTCGTGACATGGATGATTTTCTGGTATTATCTTCTTAACTACCAACAGCCAGATAAGTATGATCAACCGCCATCAACTACCAATGAACAGACACTTATCAAGAGTAAACCAATCATGAAAAAGGTGCTTATCCATTGTGGATTGAATCAAAGCCTCTCAATCAATCACATTGAAGAGATGCAATCTTTCACCAATGGATGTGACTCTTCGTTTGGATTGACGCAACCCTTCAAACTCTATAAATAGGGCTCCAAATCCTTAACAATTTCGTGCATTTGTGTGGTGGATAGTGTGGAACACTAGAGAGGAAAGCATTAGAGTGAAAATATAGTGTGTGTATAGTTAGATTCGCTATGTTTTTAAAGTTTTAGCGAGAAAATGTATAAGTGATTCGAATCATTGTTTCGATCACTAGATTTCTCTACATTCTCGAGCGATTGTTATATAAGTGTACTTGCAAATCACTTATCAATAAAAGTTTTCATTCTTCAATATTCGTTTGTTCGATATTCATAAAGAATAGCATATTAGAGGAGGTTCTGTACGGGTCGAGACCGAATTCAAATTAGATGCAGGAATTGCAGGAATTAATGACTCCCATTAAAGAGTGGATACGGTTTGATCAACTTTAGCTTTCACTTGCATATTCTACAACTTTGCTTTGCTTTCTACTTATACTTTTCAAAGTTTATGATATTTCTATGTGTCATTATGCGTATTTCATGCTAAGTCTTTTATGTTAATCAAGTTAAATGCGTTGGCGTTAATTTTAAGAGTAGTTTCGGGGTTAACAATATCATGTATAATCACTTGATCTGTGATATAACGCTGTTTAGTGAGCCAACATTTTTGGAATGGTAACTAGTTAAATGTGGCTATGTGAGAGCGACCCATACTAAGCATAGTATTGATGTTGTCCAGGTTTATATAACAGTCTTATATCGTTTGCGCTAGGTTTAGAAAAGTTATTTCATGTGTTGCTCTGCGGTGAATTATTGAACATCAAAGTGTGTTGAACCGGTTTGTTAGATTAATCTAGTGTGTCGTATAATCTTTGTTGATCTTGCATATTTTCTCTGCTATACTTGTTCATAGTGAAAAATCTATTTATTTAGAGTTTCTAATCTATCACATCTATATTTACTCAACTTTTCTAATCTTCCTATCCATAAAAATCTCTAATCTATTTTTATTTTATTTTACTTTGTTTCTTCCCTAGTTTATCTTTAGACCTGGTTCCTTCCTTGTGGGTTCGATATCTTTTAAAACTACATTGCAACTATACTTGCAGTTATCATCATTTTTCTATGTGATAAGAGGTATTGACAACACCTACATTTATTTGTGAACATGTTTTTGGCACAGTTATTAGCCAATAGTTCACGAGATTTTGGAACCATAATTGATTAAAATTATCAGTAGAAAAGTGGCGAAGAATGAACATTCATCAATGCTTCAATTCTTAGTGAATGCAAACTGATTTCTTGAGATGAGCCCGATAAGAGAAGGTTGAAGATGATTTGCAAGAACCTTGCTCTAAAATTTATATAAACCATGAAAAAGCGCAATTGGTCTAATATTGTTTAGAGAAGAGGAACCTCGAATTTTCGAAATTAAGACCATGCATGATTATTTAATTGCCTTCGGAAACCCAACTCATAGAATTGGGCAAAGTACGTCTTTATTTCAGGCTTCGACGTGTCCCAAAACCTCTTGTAAAAAAAGAAATTAAATCCATCCGGACTCAAGGCCATACCCTCGCCACAATTACCCAAACACACTCATAACTTCCTCCAAAATTAAATGGCGCAACTAAGCTATCGTTTGTAGCAATGTCAACCTCCTAAAAATTCAATCCCTTCTCATGGCTTCTTGCCATTTTTCATTATCCTTAGCATTCTTATAACAAGTTGGTTCATGTTCATTAGAAATAGAAAAAGAAAATAATTGCTAAGATTATTTTAAATTATTATAAGATAACACAGGAGATAAAGGGTGTTTTTACTTTTTTTCATACTCTCTTGTATTTCCATTTGCAGCCAAGTAACAATGATAACCTTGCAAATACTTTGATTGATTGTGTATCCTTTTGCCATTAGAATCTACAATAGAAACATTAGTACTAATAGGCATAATATTTTAAATCTAATATTTGTTCTTTTTGTACAGAATCCTTTTCATCATAGGGAAACAAATTCTCATAAAATTCTACATTTTTAGTAACACATAATCCTCGTTTCTCAAGCTTCGAGCTTGAACTTTTGGAACTCCATGTGGATATCTTCGACGGTTGGAGAAACTCTAAACCTACCATTGCCGGATCAGGCTAAGAGAATTGACCTTTTTTATATCTTCTTAATCAATGGCGTTTGGTCCAATCTTCCACATGATCTACCAACCTTGATTCAACGGCAAGTGATGGAGGTGAAACCTTTGGGAGACCAATTCGATGTACCTTATTGGAAGTCGGCAACCAATGGTATTTTCTCAGTCAAGCTCTTCTATCAATGGCTGCAAACACCGAACCAGGGCTGCCATTTCTTGAGACAAATTTGGCATCCAACCATTACACCGTCGCATGCTATTATTTTTTGGAAAATGGCTACGGGTTATATTTCGACCCATGATATGTTTATTCATAAAGGAATTAATATCGTTTCAATATGCAGCCTTTGTAAACAGAATGTTGAGGATAGGAATCATCTCTTTGTAACTTGCACTTTCGCAAGCTCTTTGTGGAGAGCCCTACAATCGCTTTTTGGCAGAAGTTTTGACATCTACAATGACATGGATAGCCTTATAGAAACATACTTTAAACACCACTTCAGTCCTCAAATTAAAATATTATGGAATTCGGGAGTTGTTAACGTTGTTTGGCTCATATGGTTAGCGAGAAATGGTAGCATTTTTTTGGAAAAATAGCCTAATATCCATCATTCTTTGCAGCAATTATGGGAAATATTACGAAGAAAAGATAGCTTGTGCATGGGGTCAATTTGGAACTCGGTAGTTGAAACTAGCATTTTATGAAACCTTGGTATCACTCCAAGGTTTCATACAGTACCTAATATTATTAGAGTATGTTGGTTGAGGCCGCTTGAGGGCTGGTTGAAAGTCAATATCAATGCCTCAACGGAAGGTTCCCCGGGCCCATCAGGATGTGGCGGAATTTTTAGAGATTCTAATGGCAATTTTGTTTATGGTTTTTATTTTTACAGGCCCTCGTCTTTGGCTTTTGTAGCGGAGTTAGAGGCTGCCATTTTTTCTATTTAAATGATACCGAGCAAGGGATGGAATCGGTTATGGATAGAAAGTGACTCAACATTTGTGGTTCAGCTACTTCGATCTAGAGATTCTAGAGTACCGTGGCACATAAGAGCTGATTGGATGGATTGCTTAAAGATTTTACAAAACATGCAAGTTCTAGTGACGCATATATACAGGGAAGGAAAAATGATTGCGGATGCTCTTGCCAATCACGGAAGACTTTCTCGGACCTTTTCAGAATGGCTCGAAACTCTGGATTTTTTTCGCGGATTGCATTACCATGACTTTAATGGCATTTGTAACTATCATTTTAGATAGTTTTATCTCGTTTTTCATTTTATTTTGTTATTCCGATTCTCCCTTGTAATGAACTTTTATTTTATTTATTTTAATAAAGAGGAGTTGGTGTTTTGTAGGCAAGCGAAAGCATCAACCTAGTTGGGACATTAGCCCTAAAATTTTCACCAGCCCCAATCTTTTTTCAAAGGAGGGACACAATGTTCCTCCGAAGGTTTTCAAAAAATATCCTTGTTTCTCAAGGTCAAATATTATGTATCCTTTCTTTCCTTCTACATAACCAATAAAAATCCCCTTAGAACCTCTTGGATCAAATTTTATCCAGTTTCTAGCAAGGGTACTATAATAACATAAACATCCAAAAGATTTCATAACACTATAATTAGGCATTTTGTTGAACAAAACTTCAAATGGGCTTTTATTTTGTAAGACTGGAGTAGCAAGTCTGTTAATTAAGGGGATAAAATGACCAACAATGAAATTCCAAAAAGATTTTGGCAGTTTACTTTGATATTTAAGAGCTCTAGCTACAATCATAATGTGTTGATTTTTCCTTTTAATAATATTGTTTTGTTGAGGTGTCTCAACACATGACAATTGATGTAAAATTCCTTCTTTAGCATAAAGTTTCTTAGATTAAATTTTGGTCCATGAAGTAGAGTAATTAAGCTATTCTTTCGGTTGGTGGAAAAAAACTCTCTCGAGCTCTGCTAGGTTTTGTCCCTAACACATCGTTCCTAATCAGATTCTTCTTATTTTTCTCGATCAGATTTCCTTACCTATCAGGTTCTGCTTGTTCATACTGTCTTCTCCGGCTAAACTTGTGTCTGCTACAACTCAGTACAATAGATTTTTGCTAGGGATAACGATCATCATCAAGTTAGGCTTGTCTTAAGACCTCTCTACCAATCAGTTCTGGCTTGTTCTTGTTATCTTCTCTAGCCAAATTTGCACCTATTATAGCTCGGGATAATAGGTATTTTCTCAAAATAACTTCGACGTCAGGTTAGGGTTTTCAAGGAAATCTCTAAGTTGTTTTCTTGGTTTTCGTTGATTATCAACCTTGTTTTCTTAGTTTTCCTGATTTATTTTTGGATATACATGTTGTTTCTTCATGGCTTCTTGATGGTTTCTTGAATCTTTCTTAGCTTTCTTGATTTTTACATGGAGTTCTAGCATGGGTTCATAAAAAATTAGGTTTTGATGATTTCAATATCGCATATCTATTTGATAGGAGATCTTTTGCTTTTGTTAGTGTTAAGGAGGCAGCTGCCAAGCTGCTGCAACCTACTTACATTAATGTTGCAAAGGACCATGTAGCATAAATAACTTCGGCAGGTCCGAAGGTAGTTGTTTCCGATAAAGGTGGGTTTAAATCAGTTCAAATTTGATAGGAGCTCTATGAAAAATGTGTGCATTAGTGTTCCAATTTTTTAATTGGTCATTTATTAGCGGCTAAGGGAAGTCAGCCCGTCAAGGTGGAGGAATTGAGGAAAAGGCTCACAACGATATGGGGTTTAACCACCGAATGGTAACTAATTTCAATTGGATGGGGATATTGTTGCACTCGAAAATAGCACACCTAGCAAGTATACTAGTGTCAAATTGTAAAGTGGCAAGTAAGAGTATCGTATCTCATAGGGAGGTCTTTATGCTAGTCTGTTCTTCTCACGATAAATGGTCTAATGGAAGGGTAAACTTGATTTCTTAAAAAGGGGGATTTTGTTGAACGTTAAAGACTTACAAGAATGATAAAAATAGAATTAAAAAGGTTGTTTAAGTTTATTAATAAAAGACTCAAGTTCAGCCGACCCAAAGAACAATCTAAGACTATCTTCCCTAGCTTTCAGTACAAGACATTACTCAGATATCCAATTCCAAGGTCTCTTAACCTTAAATCCCTAAACCGCCTCCTAAGCTAGTTTAGTTTCTTACTAAGCTAAGCACACTTCACCTTTCGGTCCTTCATATGAATAACAAAGTAGCATTAAGTTTAGTCAAGCATTCATCAAAGTGAAACCTAAGGCATACAAACATTTATCTTTCGATCTCATGAAGTGTATGTGTGTGAAGATCTTCTTTGTTAAGCAAATCACCTTTCGGTCCTCACTACTTAACACTATGAAAAATATCAAGTTTGATTTAAGCAATAAAGCATTCATTCACACAAATATTCAAACCAAGCAAGGAAAAGATACTTTATAGCAAGGGGAAGATCTCCTTAGACTACCTTTTATAGGGCAAACTTCACTTGTTGGTGGACTACTCACCCATCTCCATTAATAACTCAATCAACAACATAAATGAAGAAAGCTTGAAGAAATATAAAAATGGTAGAAAGTAGAGAAAATGAAGGTTGAATAGTAGATTGATAATGATCAAAAGTGATGATAATTATTTTCTTAAGGGACACCCCTTTTCTCGACACTTTGGCTTTTTGGGAAGAGATATGGCCCCACCAATTCCTAAGGGCCAATCAATCTCAGCCACACAAAGCTACAAAATATCTAGATATTATCCCTTACAAAATATTAAACTAATCCCCACTTGTCCACTTGCTAATTATAAAAAGAAACTAAGTTAGCTAAAGTGAAAAAGTCTCATTTCTTCCTAACTAATTCCTCCCACTTAATTTGGTGATGTCATCAATCAGCTCCCCTCAACAAACACAGCTCTTTTGGAAACTTTCCAACTCAGCACAGACGGTCTCCTTCTGCAGATAGAAAACCTGAAAAACCAGGAAGACCTTCATAAAATCTGCTCAAATAAACTTAGTTTTAACCTGATTAATTCAAGCTTTTAATGACATAATTTCTACCTATCAAACATCCCCATACTTAAACATTGCTTGCCCTCAAGCAATTCATGCAAAGACCAAGCAATTACAAAAGTTAATTCATTCAATCAAGATAACTAAGTGTAAACTAGCAAATCAAGAGCTAACAAAGGAAATAGAATGTCAAGAAAAGGAAGAGGAGACCTTCAAATCAGAGATTCTTTGCTAACTATGAAAAAGCATTCAACTTGTAAAAACTTAAAATTCTTAAATCAATCAAATAGCATCATACTAGAAGACCTTGTAAGATAGTGTTTAAGGTTGCAATTCAAGCATGATTTCACTCATTCAACAAGGTCAAGCCATACTAAGCCATAGGCTTGTTAATTGGTCTAGTTTCCACCATGGATAGGTGAAAAGGGCTCATGCTATCAAGAGGTCTTTCAAGGGTAGGTTAGGGTTGGGGTAAATTATGGAAAGGATATTTTTTAGTAAATGAACTTAACAATATTTCTTGATTTTGCAGATTTCAGCTAAAATTGAAGGACTTCATGTCTGGAATTTTCAACTCTTTGGGGAATCTCAACTTCTTACTTTTAAAAACTTGAAGCACACAACCTTGTATATTAATTCTTTTATCTTTCCATTCTGATTAGCTTTTTGTTCATTTATGTGAGATGTTCCTAGTTTTTATGATGGCTTTGTTAGCATAGATTCAGACAAGGGCTTCCTTACAGTTTGAAGTTCTTCTTCTTTTATTCATTTTTCTTCTCAATTATTAAAGTTCAATGGTGAATTTAGGAATCAAAGTGAATTGGAAAGGGGTTATTGATTGTGTAAAAATAAGGAAGGGTTTCAGGCTCAAAGAGGGAAATCTAGTGGTGATGAAAGGGTAGGCTGATTTAAGCTAAGGGGGGAAACCTAATTGCCTCTATCATTTAGCATGAGATTTCAGTTGCGGTCTCAACTAGACTAATATAAAATAGCATTTTATATGTTTACCATAACAAGTTCTAGCTTAGATAACAAGACCTTGTCCTCTCATCAACAAAGTTTTCATTTTAGCTCCAATCCTCACTTTTTGGGTATGCTACTGATCTTTGCTATAAGTTTGATAGAAAAATTAAAAATTGTGACCCTTTTCATGCTAAAACAAGTTAAAAAGAATGTACAATTCCAAAATTCTCAAATTCTTTCTCTAACATGTTGTTTTCCAAAAGTTAACTCAAAATCTACCAATTTTAACTTACTTTCATATCAAACTAATAACAATGCAACTACTTCATCTTATTATGAACCAAATCAGGCAAAAAAGTTCAATATATACAAGATTTTCATTAGGTAGCATTATCAATAAGTCAATATACCATCAAAAGTAAGAACTTCATACAGGCAGATTTTCTTCATAGTTAACAGATTTACAAGGTCAACAAGATCACATATTTACAATGGTTCAATTTCTCAACCTACCATCCCCATACTTAAAATTTGCTTTGTCACCAAAGTAATATAAACAATTCACAATCATGCATAATAATTTAAGGGAGATCTTGTACTAAAAGAGAAATGAGAGAAAACTCATTGATACCGTTCACCGGGAGGAGGTAAAAGGGCTTCGTTCATTTTTTAGGCTGGGAGGAGGTCTCCTCATCCAGGAGAGACAAAAAGGTAATTTATCAAAAATATTTAAGTGTAAATGAATCAAAGTGTACTATAAAGTTTAAGGATACTGTCAAGCCCTTCCCCATACTTGAATATTTACAAGGTCTTCAACTTAGACCAGGAAAAGCTTCTTGCTGCTTCCTCAAAATTGTTTGCTTCATTTGGTGCATGAAGCGGGCACTAATAATCATGGTCTTTTCAAGGAGGATTGAGGAAGAAGACCTCTTCAGTGACTTCTGTGGTCTCCTTGGATAGATACGGTTTCACCCTTTGTCCATTCACCTTAAAGACCTCCCCTTTCGAGTTCGAGACCTCCACTACTCCATGGGAGAAGACCTTGTTCATAGTGTATGGACCTGTCCATCTAGATTTCAACTTTCCTGGAAAGAGCTTCAAATGAGAGTAATATAGCAGGACCTTCTATCTAACAAAACATTCTTTTGCTAATATTCTCTTATCATGCCAAGCCTTGGTTTTCTCTTTATAATTCATTGCATTTTCAAAGCTAAAGAGCCTAAACTCTTCAAGTTCATTTAATTGAAGCTTTCTTGCTTTCCCCACTTTTTCCCTATCAAAGTTTAGAAAAGTTAGTGCCCACAAGGCCTTGAACTCTAGTTCCACGGAAAGGTGACATGCTTCGCCATACAACAACCTAAATGGTGGCATGCCTGTAGGTGTTTTAAATGATGTTCTATAGGCCCACAATGTATTATCTAACTTATTAGCACAGTCATTCCTAGAACTATTTACAGTCTTCTCTAAAATTCTTTTTATCTCTTTGTTGGAGACCTCGGCCTGTCCACTAGTTTGAGGGTGGTATGGGATTACAACTCTATGTGTGACTCCAAACTTAGTCATTAGCTTTTGAAAATGAGCATTACAGAAATGTGTACCTTGATCACTTATAATAGCACGAGGATAACCAAACCTGGTAAAGATCTTCTTCAGAAACTTGATCACCACCTTAGCATCATTTGTTGGGCTTGCAATTGCCTCAACCCATTTGCTCACATAGTCCACGGCTAAGAGAATGTACCTGTTTCCATAGGAACCAGGAAAAGGACCCATGAAGTCTATGCCCCACACATCAAATATTTCACAAACAACAATATTATGTAAAGGCATAGAGTTCTTTGCATAAATATTCCCTACACTTTGACATTCATTGCAATGTGATACAAATAAGTGAGCATCTTTGAAAATGGTAGGCCAATAGAAACCACACTCAAAGACCTTGGAAGTAGTCCTTGTGGCTCCAAAGTGACCTCCTGCATCAACTGAATGGCACATTTGCAAGATCTTGTTCTTTTCCTCTTTTGCTACACATCTGCACATAATTTGAACAAGAAGGGTTCCTCCCAGAAGTAGTATTTGACATTAGCAAAGAATTTCTTCTTTTGAGCATATGTCAAACACTTTGGGGTTATATTACATGCAAGATAATTAGCAAAGTCAGCATACCAAGGGGCATAATTTACCAAGTAAAGCTTTCATCAGGAAAGGTCTCTGTGATGATTTTCTGAGGATCGAGGTCTTCTCCTAGAATTCTGGAAAGATGGTCAGTAGCAATATTTTCACATCCCTTTTTATATTTGATTTCCAGGTCAAATTCTTGTAAGAGTGATAAGTGTATAATTACACTTAATATCATATTAATTTTACACACTAAACACTATGAATTAAGTCATTTTTATACTTCATATAAAAGATATCACGTGGTATGTAGTTATTTTTTATGCAAATGTAGATACCTGGTAAATCTTGGGAGTAAAATGACCTAAAGTGGAATTCAATGAAAAAAGAGTGAAAAAGGTGCAAAAAGATGAGTGGAACTTAAAGATTTAGCTTAGGATCGAAGCTGTCAAAGATTGATGAAGTTGGAAGGAGATTTCTGAGGAAAAACTCAATTCATGGTCGCAACAATGATTCATGATCATGACTAGTTCTACTTCATATTAGAAGTCTACCAATCAAAGATTCACGATCGCGACATGTGTATCGCAGTCCCGACTTGGATGGTTTTCTGGTATTATCTTCTTAACTACCAACCGCCAGATAAGCATGTTTGACCGCCATCAACTACCAATGAAAAACCACTTATCAGAAGTCAACCAATCATGAAAAGGTGCCTATCCATTGTGGATTAAATCAAAGCTTCTCAACCAATCATAATGAAGAGATGCAATCATTCACCAATGGACACAACCCTTCATTTGGATAGACGCGACCCTTCGAACTCTATAAATAGGGTTCCAATCCTCACAAATTTCATGCATCAAGGAGTGCATGATGTGCAACGTAGAGTGCAACCAGAGAGGAGAGCATTAGAGTGAAAATATAGGGTAATATATAGTGTGTGTAGATAGAGAGTTCGCTACGTTCATAAGTGTTAGCGAGAAAATGTTTAAGTGATTCGAATCCTTGTTTCGATCACTAGAATTCTCTATATTCTAAAGCGATTGTTGTATAAGTGTACATGCAAATCACTTATCAATAAAAGTTTTCGTTCTTTAATATTCGTTTGTTCAATATTCGCAAAGAATAGCATCCCAGCGGAGGTTCTGTACGGGCCAAGACCGAATTCAAAGCAGACATAGGAATTACGGGAATTGACGACTCCCATTAAAGAGTGGATATGGTTTGATCAACTTTAGCTTTCACTTGCATACCTTATAACTTTGCTTTGCTTTCTACTTATACTTTCTATTTCGAAGTTTATGATATGTCTATGTGTCATAATGCGTATTTC
>CATIWQ010033818.1:0-16293 GCA_949673415.1 Euphorbia schlechtendalii
AGAGTTTATTGTTGTAGTGTACTTGTAAAACACATCAATAAAATCATTATTCTTCATATTATCTTTTTTTAATAACAAGAATACATTGCTTTACAAAGGATACAATTCGTATAAATAGTATATTGAAAGCGAGTAAAGATTGTCATGGTAGAAAGTCTAATAAATTTCAATAAAATAGTATTTGAATGTTGGAGATCTATAATATTCTATTCACCTATATCCCCTTTACTTCATTTATGTGGTTATACTTCATGTCTCTTTGATTGATTTTTTTTGCATGTTATGTGTTTAGTTAAGTTATAAGTTAATATATTTATAATCATTCTACCGTGTGTGGGGGTAAGTTTATTTCTTATAACTCTGTCATATGTGTTTACTTTGTATATGTGAGTATGTAACTTCCTAAATGATTTATGTTGTGATCACCATAATTAGGTGTAAAATTTTATGATTAGGCTTATCGCATGTATAAAAGTAGGAACAATTGAATATTCATGAGTGCCATATGATAGTTTTGTACAAGTATATGAAGGATATATAAGTGTGTCATCTATACTGATTATATTTTCGATTGTTGTTTATATATTTTCTATTTCTTCAACCATTTTCATTTCTTTTCGTGACATTATCTTGGCTAACATTTGCTTCCTCGTGGGATAAATATTTTAAGAGTACATTACAATCGTATGCTTGCGATTTCCACTTTTATATTGACTATCAGTATTGACGACACTTGTGCGAGTTTACACTTCTCAATAGTCTGTGTAAGAGACACGAACAAGTTTTTGGCACCATTTTCAGGGTAGTGCAATAATCGTCAAGATTATTTCATTTCCTTAAGTTAGGTATTCTTTTATTCTAATCTAATATATTTGTGTTTTCAATTTCTATAATTTTATAGATTATCTTTCTTGTATATTCTTGCGTTAATAAGTATTCAATACTACCCCAGGTTTGATTACTTTCAAGATATTTATATTTATTTTATTTTGTCTTTTATTTTTATCATTGTAATTTACATTATGTTTGAGAATAGTGCTCTACCTATTATTATCATTTCTAATCATTTTTATTAGAAGTATTAAGAAGAAGTAGGAGTATTGATTGGAAAATTATTGACATTCGAGCAAGTAGTTATAGGATAGTTACACATTTGATTAATTTGGAGATAGACAGTACACTTAAGATAGAAAGGCAAAGAAGATTAAACCATCATATAAAGGAAGTCGTAAGAAAGATATGATTAAGTTATTAGATGCACGAGTCATTTATCTTATTTTGGACAATGAATGAGTTAGTCATATTCAATGTGTTCCAAATAGGAGGAATAACAGTTGTTGAAATGATAAGGGAAACTTAATCCCTACTAGAACCACTACTGGATGAAGAGTTTGTATAGATTATAGGAAGCTAAATTCTGCATGTAGGAAAGACCATTTTCCCTTACCATTAGGGGTGTTAAAAAATCAAACCTAACCAAAATAATTGACTGAACTGATGAAATTCGATTTATTAGATTCAGTATTGATCTAAATGGTTTGGTTTTGGTTATCAAGTTTATAGATTTTCAGTTATTAGATCGGTTCGGTTTTAATATAAAGATAATCGATATAACGGAACCAATCAATTAATTCGATATATCTAAAACATTAATTCAATATATAAAAATCTAATCCACAAACTTAGTTACATTGAGTTTGTTATAGTTGTTAGACATGATGTATGCAACAGTTTCGAATTAATAATAATAATAATTAAGGCATCTTTATTACTTATCAGTGCTTTCTATTTATTATTGTATCTCACTGGTATCATATATGTTTAATATGTATATGCACATTGATGAGACGAAGTCAGTGATTATTTCATTGCGTAAAAGTATGTTGACATAGTGGGAGCTATGTAGTGTGAGAACTGCACATACGTGTTACTATGAATAATCTAAATATCCCTAGTCATAGTTTCAATGAGACTGGACATCAATGGAATGGATAGACTAGCATGTGTAGGCTTACTCCATAGATTAGTCCAACCAGCCGATCTCACGAGCTGAAGGTGGTACCTTGAGTTAACACATGAATGTATTCGGGTAATACATCTGAGACCCCTATAAGATAGACACTCGGAAATTACTATATCTTTGTGTTGGTGTCATGTCTTATTGTAGTAGCAATACAAATATCCTCAAACCTGAGATACCGGCTACCTTATGTAGGAGTTGCTATACTTTGGGTCATACTTATTCATACCCTGGCAATCAGGATGACATAGGTGATTATGGGTATAGTGATAATCACATGTTGGTAAGCTATGTAGTCAAGATGGGATCCATCGCTCTTGATATAGCAATATAATGGGAGATGTACCTTAGAGCCCCTTGTTGAAGTGATACACTCATAAACCTCTGATAAGAGTATAAGATTGATAGAACGGGTTTCTAGTTAATCAAGATACATAATGGCTGAGTGGTATTCTTCATGAACAAGTCTAATTCAAGGATAGTTACGGCTATTACATGAGTTAACCCTTAATCTGAGCTCAATAAACTAGTTGGTACTTAACATGATGGAAGGAGTGTATTGTATTGGTTACTACTACAGAACCGGAGTAAGTCATAGGAACGTGACATTCCAAGTATCGGGGGATCATACACCTTCGGTAGAAAGCCCATTTAATTGTCTAGAGCTATCGGGTTCCATATCATTTTGGAACACTGAGCCTAAAGGTTCTTGGACGGGAAGCTAAGTTTAGGTTAACCTCTACCGATTCTATAGTTTGGGATCCTATGAGGTCACACACTTTGGGTCTTTATCGGACTTTGTAAAGAACCTATAGACTAGGTCTATACCGAGTTGTGAAATTAGTGAGAAGAATTATTAATTGGTTGAACCTAATTAATAATTGAAAGGAATTATGAGAAAATAGGGAAAATTAATAAGAGCGAGCAAGGAAATTTTTCCCATTGCAAGTGGGCCCTGAAAAGAATACTTGTTGTATATGGTGGGGCTTGTGCGGCTACCCCGCAACCTGAAAAGCTAGCGGGCAAGCCCATGCCCCAGCGGGCCGCAAGCGCTGCCCATGAGAGTTCTTGCATGGGCTTGCAATTACAAGCCTTCTAAGCGCAGGTCACAAGCTTGGGCTTGCGATAGCGAGCTTCCCTCATGAGGTGCGTGGGTCAGCACACGGGTCACCCTGACCTGCATGGCTGACACGATAAGCATGGGATGGGTTCATCCCATCCCATGCAAAGTTATAGGGAGAGTCTAACACTCCCACATTTTTCCCTATAAATAGGCTTCAAGCCTCTCATTATTCACACACCAGAAAAAGTTTAGAGCTATTTTTCTCTTTGATTTCTACTCTCCTCTTCTTTTATTGTGCGAGATCCTTCATGAGTTTCTCTAAATAAATTGAAGAGTTCTTATAGAAGGCTCTAAGTTCAAGTGAGCCTTCAGGATTATTTTCGGGTTGATTTTCTGTTTAGTCTAGCAGTTGCTATTAATTGATGGGTTCTACCCTTTCAAGGTTTTGGTCGGTGAAGATCCATGTCGATCAATCATAGAGGCTCTCCTAGTTTGGAAGCTTGTGTTGTCGAAATTACTCAAAGGGAACACCGCTACCAAAAGAGAGATTAAGCAAGCATCAACTTGTAATTCTTTAATCTTTGGATGCTAGGTTTCTTTTATATGTTTTAAAAACTTAAAAGTATCTATGGAACGTTTTAACTTAGATTATATCAATCATGGCATGCTTAGGAGATCGTTAGGTTAATTTTATGTTTTGAAATTCTGCCTTGCAACAATTGCATGTTCAATTATTATCTTAATTAACCAACAATGGTATCAAAGCCTACCTTATGCTATGCATGATTGATTATAACATCTTAAAATGTAATTTCCTATGAATTGATTGAAGTATGTTATGCATTAACTTAGGGTTCAATTGCTGTTATACAAAATGATGTGATAACTAGATTAAGGTTTTGCTCAAACTTAGTCTAGGTGATTATCATACAAAATTAGCAATGTTTTATGACACGAGTAAATGCTTTAATTGAGGGTTGTCCGTACTTCACTTAATTAAAGAACAAAATCTTTAAATCATAATTGTCCATGGTATTACGAATCAAAATGCTCGTGGTGATTTTTGGTAAGGAATGGACAAGGTTACCCATTCACTTTAAGGGCCCCTCTCCTACCTAGAAGTCACCATCGGTATTAGATTTATGAATACCCGAGGGATTTTAATGACTTAGTCAATTTCTAGTATGGGAATTAGATTCCGCACATGGTTTTACAAATGTTGTTTAAATTGTTAAATTAAAACATATACACATAGGTACAAGAAATTAAAACATGGACCTTGTTTGTTTTGCATGCTATGTGGAGTCTTGGCATAATGGAATGATTATGATATACCAGTCAGAGCATGTTCTCTTAGAGTTAATAATTACAAATACCGGAACTATTATTTCATAACCATATCCATCGTATAAGACCTAAACTAGGGTGTTATTAGTGGAACCAATGAAATCTCTATCACAATATTAAGGCGGTAAAATGTCTTCCCGCCATAAGTCGTGATCCAAACCTTATTAATGGATGTAAGCACATGTACAACATACTTTCCCTTAAAATGTGTTTGGTCATGAGACTAGATGGGGTTAGTGCCTTAATCAAGGAGGGCTAGCTATCCATATTATTGGAGCTAATGCTGAGTTGGAGACACATTTGAGGAATCATAAAATTGGGTACGCATATCTCAAGAAAGAGAACTCAAATGGTTTAGCAAATGCAAGAGATGCAAATGGATGGGTTCCAACCATTGTTATCTTGTTATGGCTTGACCTGCGATATTAGGTGTCATAATGAATGACTATGGAGGCTACCTACTAAGGAAAATTGGTTCGACCAAACTTCCAAAATTTGAATAGAAAGGGCTATTTAAATGTCTAGAAAAATAGTAGGGATTATGTGTTTAATTAAAGACCTTATATTAAAAGCATTTACATTTACTAATGTCTAAACAAGTTTTATCTTATATCTAGGTTGAACAATGAATCCGAACATAAACCTTCACCTGATACATGACACCAAAATAACAGGGATCAATTTTGATGGCTAGTTCAAAGTTCTTAGAGAAGAACTTGAGAAAAGGCACATGGATTATGTCCTATATAATCCGGAACCACAATCCTGATGTTGACGCTTCTATCCAAGAGAAAGAAGCATATCTTAGGCATAAGAGAGATGCTTTCATTGTATCACTTATGTTGCTCAAAACCATGAGCTTGAAGCTTAAAAGACAGCATGAAGGTGTGGATTTAAAATCCATATTCATCTTAAAGGACTTCATGCAGGCATGAGAGTTGAGTGGAAAAAATTCGGTAATTATTTTATAACTTTGGGAGAGATGATGGGATCCTGGCCATTAAGCAATGCATAGAATACTTACAGTATTCAAGAAAATTGGATGAAATAGGAATCGAGATAGATTCCAAGCATGACATACAGCTTATGATAGGAACACTATCTAATAAATATTCACCTTTTGTGAAATATTATCTTATGTCAAAAAGGACCGACAAAACATATAAGTTTATCGGGATACTTAGAGGTTTTGAGGAAGGTTTGGTGGCTAGAGGAATAAGTACCTTGGTAAGTGAAGCTTGCATTAAAGGTAAGGGTTTAAAACCCATTGGCAGGAAGGTAAAAAATGTGGTTATTGAAAAGGGGAAACCCAAAGGATTATGTTTTGTGTGCGGAAGGCCCGGAAACTAGAAACATGATTGCAAAGCTCTGGTTTCTGGACAACTGAAGAAGAAGCCAAGTAAGGCATCTACTTCAAGTATGTTCATGATAGAGAGTTTCTCTATAGTTCCCTATGAGTCTACTAGGGTATTAGATATTGGTTGTGGTACTCAAATCTGTATTTCTGTGCAAGGATTGCAGAACAGTAGGAGGCTTGCTAAGAGGGAAATGGACCTAAGAGTTAAAAATGGAGCACGGGTTACTGCAACAGCTGTAGGGACATATAGCCTTTGTTTGCCTAGTGGCCTTGTTTTAGATTTGAATAATAGCTATTATATGCCTACTGTCACTAAGAATATTATTTTTGTTGCACATTTAGCAAGAGAAGGATTTGAAATTTTATTTACTAATAATAAATGTCAAATTCAACGTGATAATATTTTTTATGCTTGTGGAATATATGTGGATGGCATATACGTTCAAGATAGTAAAAGCTGAAATTCTAAATATAAACATTTTTAAGAAATTGAGATTAGTTAATGAGAAGTCCTCATACTTATGGAATTATCGTCTAGATCACATAAATGAGACTCACTTAAGTAAGTTATATAAATGTGGAGACTTAGGCCCAGTGGAATGGGAATCCTATGGTACGTGCGAACCTTGTTTAAATGGGAAGATGATTAAAAAACCTTTCAAAAGAAAAGTTCAGCATGCCACTAGTACTTTGGAAATAATAAATTCCGATGTATGTAGTCCAATGAGTGTTAAGACACATGAGGGTTTCGTCTACTTCATAACCTTTAACAATGATTACTTGCGATATGGTTATTTGTACCTTATGAGGAACAAGTTTGAAAGTTTTGATAGATTCAAAGAATTCAAAACGGAAGTATAGAACAGCTTGGGAAAAGTATCAAGAACCTTCAATCTGATCGAGGTAGTGAATACTCAAGCCAGGAGTTTCAGGATTATCTAAGGGATAATGGTATTTTATCCTAGGGACACCTCATTATACACCCTAACACAATGGAGTGTCAGAAAGGAGAAATCGAACCCTACTCAATATGGTTCGGTCCATGATGAGGTAAGCAAAACTCAGTTGATCCTTTTAAGGTTATGCACTTGAGAGCGCAGTTTATATTCTAAATAGAGTGACTTCTAAATCAGTTGATCAAACTCCATACGACTTATTGTATGGTAAGAAACCCGTTCTTTCTCACCTGAGAGTTTGGGGATGTCCTGCATATGTAAAGAGGATAAGTTCAGATAAGCTGGGTGCTAAGTCTAATAGATGTCTATTTGTAGGTTACCCTAAGGAGATTATGAGTTATACCTTTTATGATCCCAGGGAATAGAAAGTACTTGTTTTCAGAAATGCTCAATTCCTCAAGAAGGAGCATATACTTGCGAAAGCTAGTGGGAGTAGTCTTGAGTTATGCACTCAAGAAGATCAAACAAACAGTCAACTGATTATACCTACACATATTACAGAAGATAATGTAAGCATAGAACAACCTATAATAACACTGATATTGCATAGGTCAGGTTGGGCTCCAATTGCGCTCGATCGATACGAGTTTCTCATCACTGATGATAAATATCTCTTCCTTATGGAAGATGATGAGCCTAAGACTTACAAGGAAGCAATGGAAGGCTCAAAATTTAATAAATGGATTTTAGCCATGAGATTAAAGATAGACTCCATGTACGAAAATCAAGTTTGGATCTTGATTGATGCTCCAAGTGGGTTTAAGCCAATATGATGCAAGTGAGTTTTCAAAAAGAAAACCGACATGGATGGTAACATAGTTACCTATAAAGCAAGGCTGGTTGTAAAAGGGTACAACATAAAGAAGGATTTGACTATGATGAGACCTTTTCACTGGTGGCCATGCTGAAGTCTATCAAGATACTCCTTGCCATAGTCGCTCATTACGATTATGAGATTTGCCAGATGGATGTGAAGATAACATTCCTTACCGGGAATCTGGATAGGGATGTGTATTTGGCACAACATGAGCACAACATGAGGGTTTCACATCCAAGGTATGCAAGTTGCAGAAGTCCATTTATGGACTTAAGCAAGCATCGAGGAGTTGGAATATTAGGTTCTACGAGACAACCCAAGAAATCTGTTTTGTATCGAACGCTAATGAGCCTTGTGTATATAAGAAGTCTAGTGGGAGTGCGATCGTATTCCTTGTATTATACATCGATGACATATTATTAATAGGAAATGATATTCCTTTTTTCATATAGTTAAGTCATGGTTGTCAAAGAGGTTCTCTGTGAAAGACCTTAGAGAAGCAACTTTTATACTTGGTATTAAGATTTACCAAGATAGATCCAAAAGGCTTCTAGGACTTTCACAAAGTACACACATAGACAAGGTTTTAGCTAGATTTAACCTTGAGCAGTCAAGAAAGGGTTATCTCCCAATGTCTCACCGGATTAACTTTTCTAGATCTAAGTGTCTGAGAACACAAGAGGAGAGACTGCGCATGAATGGAATACCCTATACCTTAGCGATAGGGTCCATCATGTATGCTATGGTATGCACTCGGCTTGACATCTCACATGCATTGAGTATCACGAGCATATTTCAATCTGACCTAGGTGAGAAGCGCTTGATGGTCGTTAAAACTATCCTCAAGTACTTACGCAGGACTAAGGATATGTTTTTAGTGTATGTAGAAGGTGATCTCACTTTAGAGGGATATACCGATGCAAGTTTTCAATCTAACAAGGATGATTATAAATCCCAATTAGGTTATGAGTTTATGTTATACAGAGGGGTAATTGTTTGGAAGAGTTTCAAATAAAGTACGATTGCTGATTCAACCATAGAATCTGAGTATTTAGCTACTTCAGATTCATCTAAGAAAGCCATGTGGCTTAACGGATTTCTTGGTGATCTCGGTGTGGGGTCCAACATTGTAAATCCAATAGCAGTCTATTGCGATAACAATGGGGCTATTGCTCAAGGAAAGGAACCACGGCCTCATCGCTGAAATGAACATATACTCAAAAAGTACTATCTAGTACAAGAGATGGTAACCAGAAAGGATATAAGGTTAGAATACATCCCAACGAATCAGAATTTAGCGGATGGGCTAACTAAAACATTGACTCAAGTTAAACATGACCAGCATGTTAATGAGTATGGTATAAGGCACATGGGCAATTGGCTCTAGTGCAAGTGGGAGATTGTTAGACATGATGTATGCCCTAGAGGCAATTAGGGAGATATGTCTTTATTAGTTATAATATACAAACAATTTCAAATTATTATTAATAATAATTAAGGCATCTTTGTTGCTTATTAGTGCTTTCTATTTATTATTGTATCTCACTGGTATCATATATGTTTAATGTGTATATGCGCATTAATGAGACAAAGTCCATGATTATTTCATAGCGTAAAAGTGCATGGACATAGTGGGATCCATGTGGTGTGAGAACTACACATACGTCTTACTATGAATAATCTAAATATCCCTAGTCATAGTTTCTTTGAGACTAGACATCAATGGAACGGACAAACTATCATGTTTAGGCTTACTCCTTGGATTAAATCCAAGTAGCCGATCTCATGAGCTGAAGGTGGTACCTTGAGTTAACACATGAATGTATTTGGGTAATACATTGTATAAGACAGACACTCAGAAATTACTATATCCATGTGTTGGTGTCATGTCTTATTATAGTAGTAGTACAAATATCCTCAGACCTGGGATACCGGTTACTGTATGTAGGAGTTGCAACACTTTAGATCATACTTATTCATACCCTGGAGATCAGATGACATGGGTAATTTCAAGTATAGTGATAATCACATGTTGGTAAGTTGTGTAATCAAGATGGGATCCATCGCTCCTGATATAGCAATATAATGGGAGATGTACCTTAGGGCCCCCTGTTGGAAAGACACACTCATAAAACTCTGATAACAGTATAAGATTGATAGAACGAGTTTCTAATCAATAAAGATATATAATGGCTGAATGGTGTTCTTCGTGAATAAGTCTAATTTTAGGATGGCTACGACTATTACATGAGTTAACACTTAATCCGAGCTCAATAAACTTGTTGGTAGTTAACCTGATGGAAGGAGTGCATTGTATTGGTTACTATCGCAGAACTGAATCAAGTCATAGGCACGTGATGTTCCAAGTATCGGGAGATCATACGCTATCGGGTTCCATATCGGTCTGGAATACTGAGCCTAAAGGTTCCTAGATGGGAAGCCAAGTTTAGGTTAACCTCTAGCGGCTCTATACTTAGGGATCCGATGAGGTCACACTTTTTGTTTTTTTCAGACTTTGTAAAGAGCCTATAGACTAGGTCTGTACTGAAAATGCAAGTTGTGAAATCAGTGAGAAGAATTATTAAATGGTTGAACAGAATTAATAATTAAATATGAGAAAATAGGGAAAATTAATCAGAGCGAGCAAGGGAATTTTTCCTGTTGATAATGGACCCCAAAAAGAACATGAGTTGTTCAAGGTGGGGCCCACATGGTTACCCCGTGAGCTGAAAAGCTTATGAGCCTCTAGCACTCGGGCAAGCCTGCATGCTAGCATGCTGCAAGCGCTGCCTATGGTAGCGCTTCTCAAGCTTACGGTAAATGAGGGAAGCCCGCTTCCCTCATGAGGCATGCGGGTTAGCCCGCCGGTGACCCTTACCCGTGTAACTGATTTAATAAGCATGGGAAGGGTTTATCCCATCCCATGCAAAGTTATAGGGGGCTCTAACACTCCCACATTTTTCTCTATAAATAGGCTTCAAGTCTCGTTATTCACACACTAGAAAAAGCTTACAGCTATTTTTCTCTCTGATTTATACTCTCCTCTTCTTTCATTATGCGAGATCCTTCACGAGTTTCTCCAAATAAATTGAAGAGTTCTTATAGAAGGCTCTAAGTTTAAGTGAGCCTTCAGGATTATTTTCAAGTTGATTTTTTGAGTAGTCCAGCAGTTACTACCAATTGAAGGGTTCTACGTTTTCGAGGTTTTGGTCGGTGAAGATCCGTGTGGATCAATCATAGAGGCTCTCCTAGTTTAGAAGCTTGTGTTGTCAGAATTACTCAAAGTGAACATCACTACCAAAAGAGAGATCAAGCACGCATCAACTGGTAATGCTTTAATCTCTAGATGCTAGGTTTCTTTTATATATTTTATAAACCTAAAAGCATCTAAGGAAAGTTTTAACTTAGATTATATCAATCATGGTTTGCTTAGGAGATTCTTAGGTTAATGTTAAGTTTTGAAATTCCGCCTTGCAACGATTGCATGTTCAATTACTGTCTTGATTAACCAACAATAGTAATATCATCATATGTATTTTTGTTAAAACATTATTATTTCATTTATTTTTTTCTACTTTTATTTTTTTATTTTATGAATTATATACATTAACATAATGAGTGATTAATATATCATTATATCATTTTTTAATTACTTAGACTATAGATTATAATATTTTTATTACGATTTATTGAAAATAAGAGATATATATGTTAATTTTTATATGTAATGATAGTAATAGTGATAATTATATACAAAACAAATATATTTTAACAAGAAAATGAAAAAAAACTAACAAAGAAAATGAATCAGTTAAATGACCCGAACCAAATAATTCACTTTTGGTTACTTATCTATTTCGAGTCGATTTCAGTTTCTATTTTTTCATCTATTCAATTTTGGGTGTATTCAGTTTTGTTCGGTTATTGAACCGAACCAACCAATGAACACCCCTACTAACCATTTATAGACCAAATGTTAGAGAGAATTTCTAGTCATGCTTTCTATTATATTCTAGATGGATTCTTAGGTTATTTTCAGTTAGACTCCAAGACCAAGAAAAGATAACATTTACTTGTTCTGTCGGTACTTTTGCTTATACAAGAATGTCTTTTGGTCTATTGATCGTGCAACTTTTCAAAGATGTGGTAAAAACTATATTTTGTTGGTCCAATGCAGCTTAAATAACACAACAGAGGGGGATGAATGATGTTACTTGGCTCTTTTTAAGTATATAAAATTCTTTTTCCAAGTTAAGTTTTTAGATGTGTGTTGAGTAACTCTATGCTGAATGCATGTCTAAAAACTATAAACTACTCAACTTCACTGACTTAGTTTATCTTCAATAGCTGCTAAGTAATTTACTCAGCTCGAATTGGTTTTTCAAGCTTGGCCAATAAAAGCAGATAGAATGATGAATGAGCAGGACACTATAAAGACAAGCGACAAAGGATATAACTTAACACTTGAGATTTTATCCTAGTTCAGCCCTGAGACTACATCCAATCCCTGAATTCCTTTCTGAGCTTTAATCTACTAATATTTCTTTCCTTCCTTAGGTGGAGAAGCCTTTACAGCGGGTATAATGATTACAAAAAGACCTTCCGTTTTAACTACCTCTCAATCCACAGTTTAGGTACCCTTCCTAAACTATCACTTAGATTTTTTAATAGAAGTATGAACTAAGGATTTCAACTTATAAAAACATTGAATATTTTTACAATGTTAAATCTATGATTTGATTCTCTCTATTACAAATAGATTAGACGATTTGCTTTTGATCATAATGCTTTGTTCAGAATTTTTGAATGCTGAGAGTATTTGAATAGTATTTCAGCTCTTAAGAAATTCAAGATAATTCACCAAGTTTGAATGTCTAGTTCAATCTTCTATTTATACTTGAAGGAAGTAGCCATTACAAACTTCTCATCCTGACTTTGTTTTCAATTTCTCTTCCCTTTACAGAAAATTTGTCCGTTTGAAGTAAATTCCAAGACATTTAGAGATAAAGAATTCAAACAATGAAGCACAAGATTAATCTTTTAATCTGAATGTGTTAAAAACTCGTTTCTTCAAGTAATTCCATTCTGATAGAGAGGTACATGAGATGCAATGTGGAGACTTTTCATTTGTCTGATTGCTGACATTACAAAGTTGCGCAGAGGCACTGAGAAATGGCGCATGTCATAGGATTCCTTTTATCTTAGACTTTAGCAAGGATTCTCCAACATTTTGTACTATCACCTTTTCATTGTGAGGACCATATGAAATATCTTCTTTAATTTTAGTGTTTTTTCTCTTGAAAAGCATCAAAGGAATATTTTATCCCTCACAGATAGCGTTAAAAGCACATGTGTCTTTTAATTCTCTAAGTTTCAAAGAACTTATCTTTTAATAAATAAAAGCTACTTAGCTTCGATGAGTCTATATGTTGTATACTATGTATTACTAGGCTAGACTTAGCTTTTCTTACTCTAAGCCATAAATTAAATAAAAGCTTAGTAAACTAAGTTGTTTTCCCTTAAACAAACAGAAGTAAACTTGTTTAATTAAGAGTTTACTTAGTACTCAATTAATTTCACTATCCTAGATAGTTTGTTATTTCCAAATCATTTTAAGTACTATGAAGTACCATCAACTTGGGTTCAACAATCTCCCCCATTTTGTAAACAGATAACAAACTAGGTAGTAGAAAAGATTAAATGAATAAATAGTTTAAAGATATAGAAATACTTGATAGATGATGTAAGACTCCCCCATGTTGAGTGAACTCCTTAGTTAGTGTGGACTCCCCCATACTGATCGAATTCTCTTTAGTCGGCTTAACTCCCCCATACTTAGCCAAATTTTCTTGATTTTGGGACCTTGTCTTACTCAGCTTTTCTATGATGTAATAGTTTATAAGAAGAAATAGCAAGCATAAATAGCAAATATAAAGTTAAGAAGCTCTTAACTTGAAGATAGAACAAAACTTGAAATTTTTCATTAATGATAAAAACTTAGGTAGTGCATAAAATGTGTTTTACACTAAGTGATTACAATTCAGCCCTATTACAAGTTTTTCCTATACTATAGCAATCTAAGAGACTGGTTAGAAGACTATCCATTGGAGTTTGGATAGCTTCTTGAATGGTGCAGTTGATGTTGTTGTTGTTGATGTTGAGACTGTTGAGGTTGAGGATGCTGAGACCTTCCTGAAAGAGAATGCATATATTATTATACAGTCCTTGTTGCATCTTCCTCTACTTTCTCCCATTTTGTTATCAAGCCTTTCAGAATTTGATGCAGGCACAGGTTAAAGGAGTCGATAGCAGCTTGGAAGTCCTCTTGTTTTCCTCTGATGGCTGGAGAAATCTATAACTCTTGTTGCTCTTTCCCTTTCAATGAGAGGAGGTCTTGACCATTCAGTTCTTCAAGAAGTAGTTGATGACACCTAATGAGATGAGCAATTTGATCGAATCCTTGACAAGAAAATTGTTGAAAGCATTGTAGTAGACCTCTGAAATCTAAAACAAAAGGTGTTATCTTCAGCTTGGCTTCCATGTCAATTATCCTAGGGTAGAAGTTGTTCATGGTTTTTACCATGAACTCTATATCCCTTGAATCATACATCCCGGTGGTTATCAACTTATCTACATTCTTCTACATGTCATAGATACGATCCTTGATGGCATTTAGCTTTTTATGCATAGAGAGATCATTATCAGAGTCGAGTGATTTAGTTGGCTTTGGAAATAGTTTGCCCATCGCTTCAAGGAGAGATTTCTATACCTTTTTAACTGAATCATCAGTGTTTTCATAGATCACTTTGTAGGCTGCATCAAACTTCTCATTTAACGCATCTAAGTTCAGCATAGGCTTCTCAACTTTCTTCGTAATCTCATCAACGATCTTCATTATCCAATCAATCTTCTTGTCATAGCTTACCATCATCCTGGACATACTTTCCATCAACTTACACATATTGTGACCAAGATCTTTGGTTTCTCCAACTTCTTTGTACAAATGACTGATCTTGGTGTCTGTGCTCCTCTTTATTTTGGCCTGCTCTTCTCCAAACTTGTGAAATTGTGTAGCTTGAGTTGCTAGTGTGGCATTCAGGCTAATCAGCTTCTCTGTAGTAGCTTCAATAGTGTTAGACATGATCTATGCCCTAGAGGCAATTAGGGCGATATGTCTTAACTAGTTATAATGTACAAATAGTTTCAGATTATTATTGATAATAATTAAGGCATCTTTGTTACTTATCAGTTTTTTCAATTTATTTAAGTATCTCGTTGGTATCATATATGTATAGTACTATATATATGCACATTGATAAGATAAAGTCTGTGACTACTTCATAGCGTAAAAGTGCTAGGACATAGTGGGAGCTATGTGGTGTAAGAACTACACATACGTGTTACTATGAATAGTCTAAATACCTCTAGTCATAGTTTCATTGAGATTGGACATCAATGGAGTGGATAGACTAGCATGCGTAGGCTTACTCCTTGGATTAAATCTAAGAAGTTGATCTCACGAGCTGAAGGTGGTACCTTGAGTTAACACATGAATGTATCCGGGTAATACATTATAGACCGCTATAAGATAGATATTCGAAATCAACTGTATCCATGTGTTGGTGTTATGTCTTATTGTAGTAGAAGTACAAGTATCCTCAAACCTGATATACTGGTTACCATATATAGGAGTTACTATACTTTGGGTTATACTTATTCATACCTTGGCAATTAGGATGACACGGGTGATTACGGGTATAGTGATGATCATATATTGGTAAACCGAGTAGTAAAGATGGGATCCATCACTCCTGATATAGTGATATAATGGGAGATGTACCTTAGGGCCCCTTGTTGAAGTAACACACTCATAAACCTCTGATTAGAATATAAGATTGATAGAACGGGTTTCTAGTAAATCTGATACATAATGACTTAGTGGTGTTCTTCGTGAACAAGTTTAATTTCAACATAGCTACGGCTATTACATGAGCTAGCACTTAATCTGACCTCACTAAACTAGATGGTACTTAACCTAATGGAAGGAGTGTATTGTATTGGTTACTACTACAAAACCAGATCAAGTCACAAGCACATGAAGTTCCAAGTATCATGGGATCATAAGCCTTTACTAGAAAGCCCATTTGATCGTCTAGAGCTATCGAGTTCCATATCATTCTGGAACACTGAGCCTAAAGGTTCCCGGATGGAGACCAAGTTTAGATTAACATCTAGCGCTCAATACTTTGGGATCCTATGAGGTCACACACTTTGGGTCTTTATTGAACTAAGAAAAGAACCTATAGACTGGGTCTATGCCGAGAATATCTAGTTGTCGAATTCGTTGGAAGAAATTATTTATTAGTTAGATCGAATCAACAATTAAAGGGAATAAAGAGAAAATAGGGAAAAATTGCACGGAGCAAAGCAAGGGAATTTTTCTTTTTGTGAGTGGGCCCCAAATGAACACAGGATGTTCGGAGTGGGGCCTACACGGCTACCCCGCGAGTTGAAAAGTTCACGGACCGCTAGCTCATGGGGTAAATGATAAGTGTGTAATTACACTTATTATCATAATAATTTTACACATTGAACACCATAGTTTAAGTCATTTTTATACTTCATATAAAAGATTTCACGTGGTATGTAGTTGTTTTTTATGCAAATGCAAGTACTAGGTAAATCTTGGAAGTAAAATGATTAAAGTTAAAAATCTATGAAAAAAGAGTGAAA
>CATIWQ010033819.1:0-27983 GCA_949673415.1 Euphorbia schlechtendalii
CGTGCACTACCCTGCACGAGGTCGTGCATCTTTCTGCCCACGTACCTATACTTCATCTTCTTCATGCCGTTTCCACTCCGCTTCAACCTGAATGCCTTCCTAGTTCAAGTTCTGTTATAAGGCTCAAAACAAACTCATCAAGGTATCATAATAAACGGAAACGACCATCTCAAACAAACATACATATACGAAAATCTAACAAAGTAACTAAAAACCAAACTAAATGCAAACCAATGCAAACATGGAACTAAACACCCAAAATGACATCGAATTACGTCCTATTTTACACCGAAATTGATCGAAAGATAGGTTCGAAACGAACCCTATCATGGACCGTAATAGGTCCATTGATTATGATAAGTCAGGAAAATGCGAACTGTAGAAAGTCCATTAATTGTAATAAATCGGGAGAATGCGGATTATAGAAAGTCCATTGACTATAATAAGTTAGAAAAATTACAGACTGTAGAATGTCCATTGACTATAATAAGTCGAAAAAAAGTGGACTGTAGAAAGTCCATTGACTGTAATTAGTCGGAAGAATGCGAACTATAGAAAGTCCATTGACTATAATTAGTCAGAGAAATCCAAATTGTAGAAAGTCTATTGACTATAATAAGTCGGAAAAATGTAGACCACAGTAGGTCCATTAACTATGGTAAGTCGGGAAATGCAGACCGTGGTAGGTCCATTGACTGTAAAATGTTGGAGAAGGTGAGGACTATAGAAAGTCCATTGATTGTAATAAGTCAGAGGAAAGTTGTAAAAAGTCATAGAATGTGAGGATTGTAGAACGTCCATTGACGATGATAAGTCGGAGGAAGGTGCGGATTGTAGAAAGTCCATTGACTGTAATAAGTCAGAGAGAGGTGCGAACTGTAGAAAGTCCATTGACTGTAACAAGACAGGGAAAATGCGAACTGTAAAAAGTCCATTGACTGTAATAAGTCGGATGAAATGTAGCTTATAGAGAGTCCATTGACTGTAGTAAGTCAAGGAAAATACGGGCTATAGAAAGTCCACTGACTATAATAATTCGAAGAAAATGTGGACTGTAGATAGTCTATTGACTATAATAAGTTAGGGAAAATGCAGACTGTAGAACATCCATTGACTATAGTAAGTCGCAGAACGGACTGTAGAAGTCCATTGACTGTAATAAGTCAGAGAAGGTGAGGATTGTGGAAAGTTCATTGACTGTGATAAGTCAAAGGAAGGTGCGAACTTTAAAAATTCCATTGACTGTAATAAGTCTGAGAGACTGTAGAAAGTCCATTTACTGAAATAAGTCAAGGAAGGTGCGGATTGTAGAAAGTTCATTAACTGTAATAAGTCAGGGAAAATGCGGATTGTAGAGATTAAATTGAGTGTAATAAGTCAAGGAAAATGCGAACTATAGAAAGTCCTCTATGAGTCCTTCTTGTGAGTTTATTAATAACCTTTTTGTGTAAGGTTATAGACTGGAGGTAGAAAGCACGTTCGTGTTGAGACCGAGTGATCAGAGGGCCATTCTATGCCACCCCCAGGTATCATAGAGGGTCAGGTGGCTACTCCCATGGATGTCACCTTCTCTCTCTTATCCTTAGTTAGGGGTACTACACTTGTGGAGCTTCCAACTAGCCATCATATCCTGCACTTCATCCCCCAGGACACCACACATGTGAGTTCCCTTCTTTCCAAGTTTCTTTGCATCTTTCTCTTACTCTTATCTTGACGTTTTATTTTTCTAGGTTCGTCGAGTCAAGCCAGAGCGGGTAGCGCGTTAGTACATGTCTATGAGGGATCTGATCATTGCATAGAACAGCACTGCTAGGGTAAGACTTCTCACTTTTGCTTCTCTAGTTTCTACTAGCTGCCTATGTGATGGATAGTACTTCATGCATGATGTGATTGTCATGTGATAATAGATTATGCATGCATGTTCATGACATGATGTGTGATTTTTTATGCTAAATGTTGCTTGCATTGGAGCACCAGGCTTGATCTTCGATGGAGGCTAGAGCTCAGGAGCTGAGGGATCGGTTGGCATTATTGGAGGGCCTGGTGAAGGACCAGGGGGAACGCATCCGGTGGATGGAGAGGGATCTCTCCAGGGGCAAGGGTAAGAGCAACGGGGCGGATTGCAACTGGGATCAGGATAGTAGAGTTTGAGGACCAGGCCTTTGCCAAGTAGCTGAGGAGGATGAAAGCAACCGGCACTCAAGGAGAGGAATCTGGAGGATCTATTCTCTGGCATGAGGCTGTTGAGGATGATATTAATCATGTGGGTAAGATCCAGGAGTCTCTTGGCGGGGAAGAGGAAGAGTTAGGCGGTTCTACCGGTAGTGACTAGGCTCTATAGGTATTTGGACAGCGTGCCCCTTTAGCATAGCCTTTTTATGCATTTTTATTTTACTCCACCTTTGATACATTAGGGTTTGTAGATTTTTTTTCATTTATTTGATTTGGTTAGGCACATTTCTGCCCCTTTGCATTTTTATGCTTTCTTTTTCAATTATTTACGGTACAAGTAGTTGGCTTGCTATACAATTAGTTATTTTGCGATCTAATTAGTTGCGGGTGTAGAGGACTCAGTTTGTCAGCTTAGATTTTAGCTTTGTCAAGACAGATGAGATAGATGGGTTTCATCATGGGTGGTTATTAGAGATAAAGTCTTTGGGTGATCCCGCAAGGCATGTTCATCTAAGGCTTTATTGGCCCCAATGTGAGAGTGGGGAGGTGCCCCTTGACTATACCCAGTGGGTGCATGTTGATTGGCGCCATGGTGGTACCTTTGACGGAGACGTTGATGGTACTTATCTGTACTGGGTATGCTATGGACCTATCGTATTTATTTAAACTTGTATTGTAAACTATGCTTTGTTGATCCTAAAACTCAAGTTGTTCACTTATGTGATGCTCAACATTAGCAGGCCTACATATTTAAATGGACAGATTCATAATATTTAGCATAAATGACATTTTCATTAATGAAATCATCCGAGGTACAAAAGATTTGACTCTTATCATTAGTTGGCCTATACAAGTCAACATGTTATTCTGCAAAAAAAATTGGCCCTCTATTTCACCAAACATCAGGAAGTATGTATCCTATATGTGGTAATGCTTGAGCTTATCTTGATTAACCGGGTTGACGAACTCATTGCCATCCATATCCATGATCTTCACTGCCCCTTTGCCCAAGACTCTTTTTATTAAGAACGATCCCTCCCAATTTGGTCGAAACTTTCCTCTAACATCCAAATTTGAAGGTTTTAGCTGCTTTAGGACTAAGTCTCCTGCCTTCAACAGTTGTTTCTGGTGTTTAACCCAATTGTTGTATGCTCTAGCCATCCTTTGTTGGTACATTTGCAAGTGATCCAAAGCTTTCAGGCGATGCTCATCTATCATGTTGAGTTGCTCGAACCTAGCCCTAGCCTAATCCGACTCTTCCAACTTTGCTTCCAAGGTTACGTTGAGAGATCCTATCTCTAGTTCCACTAGTAAAACTACCTCCATGCCATGGACTAAGGAAAAGGGTGCTTGATTTGTCGGGGACTCGATGCTTTTTCTGTATCCCCAAACTGCCAAGGGGAGTTTATCTACCCAATCCCTGTAGGTGATGACCATCTTGCTCAGGATCTTCTTGATTGACTTTTTGGATGCTTCCACTGCTCCGTTGGCTTGAGGTCTAATGATGATGCTTTACACCATACTTCTTTATTAGTTTTGCCGTTGCTCCTTGAAACTAGACTCCGTTATTAGACACAATGTGGTAAGGCATCGCGTACCGCATGAATATGTGTTTTTCTATGAACTTTTCCATCTTCTTGGTGGTGATGTTTGTGTAAGATTCGGCTTCCACCCACTTTGAGAAGCAATCCACTGCCACCACGATAAACATGTGTATGTTGGTCGAGGAAGGCTAGATCTCTCCAATTATATCTATCCCCCATGCCGAGAATGACCAAGGAGTATATAAGTGATGAAGTTCTGTAGGAGGTAAATGGCTGATGTCCTCGTAAATATAGTAGGCATGGAATTTCTTTACTTCATCAACGCAATCTGTCACCATGGTTGTCATGAAATAGCCCTGTCATTGGATCTTCTTGGCCAGTGTGACACCATTCATGTGAGGGCTGCAATCTCCTGCGTGTATCTATCTGGTTATCAGAAGGGCTTCATTCTCTGTAAGGCAACGTAGTAGCAAACCTTCGCTAGTATATTTGAACAAGTCATCATCAATTAAGCGGAATTGGAAGGTTAATCGATGAAGGGTGGTGCGTTCAGAGTCAGATGCTCCCTCCGGGTACTGGCCATCCTTTAAGTAGCTAAGAATGTCTAAGTACCATCATTCCATCACTAAATCATCTTCTGTTGCGACTATCCTACACTAATAGGTCTTCTTTGCGGATTGCAGGATGACTGGTTTGATTGGTTGGGCTTGGGATCCCTCCTACACGGATGATAAGATGGTGAGGGAATTAGCCATTTGATTCTCCTCTCATAGTTAATGCCGGAATACACACTTGTTAAACCTAGCAGAGATGCCCCAGATGGCCTCCAAGTATGGTTTCAAAGATTCTTCACGTATTTCCCAATCTCCAGTGACATGGTTGATGACTAGTGCCGAGTCCCATACGATAGAGACCCTTTTTACTTTAACTTTTCGTAGTGATTCTAGCCCAAATAAGCATGCCTCGTATTCACCACCATTATTTGTGACTTGGAATTTGAGCCTCTTAGATAAAGGAATGACCTCATTATGCGGGATTATTAACACCACTGCTAATCCTGCCCCATTTCAGTTCATTGCACCATCGAAGTACATCATCCACTGTTGTTGTAATTCCTCCACTATGGTCAATTGTTCATCTAGGAATTCAAGATCTTTGACATAATCGGAATCCAAAGCTTGGTTTGGGAGAAATTCAGCCATGGCCCATCCCTTGATGACTTTCCTAGTTATATACGTGATGTCAAACTTAGATAATAATAGCAGCCACCTGGAGAGTTTACCAGCAAGGCTGGGCGATTGGTAAAGGTACTTCATTAGGTCAAACTTCGCTATTGCCTCCATGATAAGTGTATAATTACACTTATTATCATGGTATTTTTACTTGTAAAACTATATGGTATTCAGTCATTTTATACTTTTTATAAAAGATTTCACATGGTATGTAGTTGTTTTTTATGCAAGTGCAGAACCTAGGTGAATATTGGGAGTGAAATGTTCAAAGATGGAATTCTATGTAAAAAGAGTGAAAAAGGTGCAAAAAGATGCGTGGAACATAAGGATTTGGCTTAGGATCAGAGTTGTCAAAGATTGGCAAAGTTGCAAAGAAGAATTATGAAGAAAAGCATTATTCATGATCGTGACACCCATTCACGATCGTGACTTGTCACCCTTCATAAACAGAAAGTTGCCAACCATTGTTCACAATCGTGACATGTAATTTGCGGTCACGACTTGTGACGGTTATTGGTTATCTCTTCTCAACTATCAACCACCAAATAAGAAAGATCAACTGCCATCAACTACCAGATGAAAAGACACCTTTTGGAAGTAGACCAATCATGAAAAGGTACCTTTCCATTATAGATGAGGATGAAACTTTGCATCCAATCATTTGGATAGATGCAACCCTTCACACTCTATAAATAGAGGATTCAATCAACAAATTTCATGGTAAAGGGCGTGACATATGGTGGGCAATGTATAGCAGTGCATAACGTGATAGAGAGTGACCCATACTAAGCATAGTATTATTGTTATCCAGGTTCTTATAAGTGTCATAATTCGTTTATCCTAGATTTAGAAAAGTCATTTCATGAGTTATTCTATGGTGAATTATTGAATATTTGGGCATCTAGAACCATGTTTGTTAAAGTAATCTAGTGTATGAAATCTTCTTGATGATTTTGCATGTTTTTCTCTACTATACTTATTCTTAGGAATATCTATATAGTTTACATCTTCTCTAAGCTGTTCATGCATCTATCTATTCATCAATCTACCATCCAAACCCTTCAATTTAAATAATCTTATTTCTTCTGTTCCATAACTCTAGTTGTTCTTTAAAACCGAATTCCTTCACTGTGGGATCGATATCTTTAAAACTACATCAAAACTGTATACTTGCAATGATCATCATTTTTCTATTTGATAGGCGGTACTGAAAACACCTGTTCATATTTAGAACTTTTATCTTATTAGTAGAAAAGTTGGGAATAAGGTTTTTGGCACCGTTACCGAGTATAAGCCAATCGGAACCAGTATAGTCAAAATCTTGAGATCACTACACTTTGTAAGATTGGAAATAATGGTGCAACTTCTTGGTGAGCCATACCATTGATGCACAAGTCTTCTCTACCAATGTGTACTTTGACTCATGTTCTAACAACTTCTTACTCAGATAGTACACGATGTGCTTCTATCGATCTTCGTGCTCATGTGCCAACATTACTCCCATGGAGGATTTCGATAGCTTGGTAAAGGATTAAGGGCTTCCCCGGGACCGAAGGTTTCAATACAGGTAGGCTGACCAAATACTATTTGATCTTGTTGAATGCAACCTTACATTGTTCTTTCTACACGATTGGTTGTTACTTCTTGGGTAGCTTGAAGATGGGCTCGCAAATGGTAGTGAACCAGGCAATGAACCTGCTGACATATTGGAGGGACCCTGGAAAGGATCGTACTTCCTTCTTCATCCTGCTAATCAGCATGCTTCTAATGGCATTGTGCTTATTCGGATCCATCCCTATTCCCCGTTGGTTGATGATGTGGCCAAGAAGTTTTCCAGATGTCACTCCAAACACACACTTTTTGGGGTTTAGGTAAAGATTGTACTTCTTGATTCTAGTCAGAAACCTATTGAGGACCGCAGGGTGTTCCTCTCTAGTGTTTGACTTCACTAGCATGTCATCCATGTAGACTTCGACCTCCTCATGTATCAGATTGTGCAATAGGGTGGTAGCAGCTCTCTGGTAGGTTTCCCCAGCATTCTTCAATCTAAACGGCATCACTTTGTAATAGAAAACCCCCCACTCTATGATGAAAGCTGTCTTGATCTTGCCTTCTATGGCCATAAGGATTTGATTATACCCAGAGAAGCCATTCATGAAGGAGTACATAGTGGACATGGCGGTACCGTTTACCAAGACATCAATGTGAGGTAATAAGAAGTCATCCTTTAGCGAAGCCCTATTTAGGTCTCTAAAGTCCACACACACCCTGATCTTTCCATCCTTCTTTTCCATGGGGACAATGTTGGCCAACCAAGTCAGATATTCTACCACTTCAAGGAATTTTGCCTCAATCTACTTAGCTACCTCTATCTTGACTTTCTCTGCCCACTCAGGTCGTAGTCTTCGTAGCTTCTACTTCACTGGGTTGAATTACGAGTCGGTGGGGGTTTAATGCTTTGCGATTTCCCTATCAACTTTTGGCATATCTTCGTATGACTAAGCGAATGCTACCACATGTTGTTTAAGTGCTCGAGTAATTTCTTCTTTCTCCTTATGAGTCAAACCTTTAGAAATAGTCACAATTTTTTGTGATTCGTTTGTACCTAGGCTGATTTCATGTAATGATGCATCATGTATGCTAAAAATGTTATGTATATATTTAGGAAAATGTATGTTTCCATCTGGCTAAACATCACACAAGTAAGCAAAGTTCGAATTCATTAAATTAAATGCCACATAGGTTGAGTTGTTTACATCATAAATGTTAGATATGTCAAAGATTACATCATTTGTTTCCTCCTCAATAGGTGGAGGGTCTTCTTTGGTGAGGGGTGCCTCGGGAATGTTACCGTGGCCTTAGATGGACTATAGAGTTGGAGCTAGATCTTTTTTGAGCTTTATCTGCTTAACTTTCCTCATTGCCACGTTAGGGAACCACTGCTTGAACTTTCGCCTTTGAGATGCTTGGTCTTCATGAGTGCCGATAGGACTTTGGTGATGGCTTCCAACGCTTCTCTGATGTCATCATGGTCAAGTTCCATTTTAGGTTTAGGTTCAAGCTTGTCTTCCTATAACATCTTAGCTTTACCCTTATCTTTGGCTAAGCTCATCATTGGGATAGGGGAATCAGGCTGGGCGGCTTCGGCAGCAGGCTCGTCACTAGTGACTGTGGTGATGAGGAGATCATTCTAGAAATCAAACACATCATTAAAAATCTCAAACCCAGGGACTTCTTCACCATTCGTGATCAAGGGTTCAGCCTCACCCCTATATTGATCCTTTCCCTCTATTACGCATACACTCACCATGTTACAAAAGAGAGGCTTCTTATGCTTGTAGATCTTACTTTTGAGTGTGAAGCCAAGACCAAATTTCGACACCAATGGGATGGGGTTGACTGCTTTAGTTACACCCTGGTGGTACTTCTTGAGGACTTTGCCAGGTACATATCCGTGGCGCTTCATGATCTGTTTAAGCCCTTGAGAGAAGTGGCGATATCCAATCGAGATCTGCCCTTTTTTCTTTCCATTAATCAACGTGGCAATCTTAAGTCCATAGAATTCCTCCTCGGTAAAGGCTGCTACCACCATGACAGACTCCTTGTCAGCCTCAATAGTTACTGCTTCCCTCGATGTATCAGTTTGATCTTCTGATGGAGGGTCGATGGGACAGCCCCCAAAGCTTGTATTCAAGGCCTTCCTAAGAGCAAGGAGTACGAGACAGGGCTGTCAAGTATAGTGAACTTAACTTCCAAAGCCACACCGTTCACCATCACTTCCGTAGTAAAGGTGCCCACTACTCCCTTCTTGAAGTCATCATAAGCCCGAATCACTATATCGGACCTCTTCAGCATGCTTTCATTCATCCCCAGATGTGTGAGAACTTTCAAAGGGCATGGATTCAGGGCGGAGCACTCATCGACCATGACACATGGTATACACCTATCCAGTATGTTCACTTTGATAAAGAGTGCTCGGTTATGGTTCCTATTCTCAAGGGGCAGGTCTGAGTCATCGAAGAAGATGGTGGGGAACTTCTTAGTCGGGATGCCTTCTCCAATTGTGACACACATCTCTATGATAGATGTGGTTGGAGTCACATCCATCTCCATTAGTTTCTTGATTAATCCCTCCCGATGGGCCACTGAGAATCGTAGCAACTGTAAGATGCTGTACTTGGTCTATGTTCCCTTTAGTTGGTACACCAAATGGTCAATATCTAGATCATCTTCTTCCATGATAGGGGGGAGAGGTGGTTCAATGGAATATCTGGTGATCTCTTTGGATGCCGAGTCCCGCAACAGGACTAGATTTTCTAATCTGAACACCTTCCCACTAGAAGTGATCTGCAAGATATTATTCTTAATAACCCAGGTTTCCACGAGTGTCTACTACGGATATTGAGCCTCCTCTCGAACCCGCTTAGGCTTTCGGAGCTGGTATTCATCCAGGTTAATCGATTTTACCCCATACACAATAGTCTCTCCATCCACTGGACTGGCCGTGTCCTGTTTATTCTTTCTCCTAGACAAGATTACGTAAGCATCCAAGTCTATTGAGCCCGCATCCTGGCTAGTGGCCACCTTATCCACATCTTCTATCTTCGTGGAAGATTCGAATAGGTTAAATGGATTAGGAGCTTAACTTGAGTTCTTAGTGTTGGATCTCATGACACTTTTCACAAGGTTGGATTGCGAGATCATCTTGAAACTGTGGCCGATAGGTATCCCTATTCCCACCATAAGGACTTCATCTCCATCCTTCGTAGATTATTTGATCCAGCCTATGGCCCCTACGAGCAGCTCTTCAAAAGTTACAAAGTGATGAGCAGTGAGGTGGTTCCGATATTCTAGATGGACTCCTTCGATCATCAACCTTACCAGGATTGCTTCAGAAGGCTTCCTCTTTATCACTACTTGTATTGCCATCCACCGATGAGTGTATTCCGAGAGGGTCATTCTCATCTTGTTAACAGGCTGAGAGTTCACTGAATACCATGGGTCACTTCTCTTCATGTACGAAATCTTGCCTAAAGGTCCTAGATATGCTCCCTTAGTCTCTCTTAACCGCTTCCGTTTGGTTCATGTACCAGTCACCGGACGCACGCGTTAATGAACATGGAAAGAAGGTAGCTAGCTTCACATCGGAGAGACCCTAGGCCCGCATAAGGGCCTCGAAATTAGTCAAGAGAAAGGAAGGCATGTCACTATCTGGGATTCCCAAAGCCCTCTACCCCTCTTCTAATCAGGCCATGGCTTGGCTAGAGCTACTGCTGGAACCGATCAGCAATATGAACTCCCCTAAGGCTTCACTTTCAAACTTGATGGCCATCCTTGCATTCTTGCTCGTTGGCCCTCCTTTGACCTCCACCAGTGTTTCCTTGCCATCAAGGGAATTTATGTGAGTTCCCTGAACAAACTCCCCTTCAACCGCATCTTCTACTAAAAAAGCCCTACCAGGATTAGCTTTAACAATCATCTCTAGCACTTGATCTAACGCCATGCCTAATCCCACCATGTTGACCTGCTACCCCGATTCTTGGAAGAACCAGTCTAATCTTGCAGCCATGTCGAATAAAGTTTCAAATTACTAAGCACCATTGGACCAAGGCATTCCCTATACGTGGGCCTTGCCCTATTAATCAGCATTTTCACCAAGATACACTCTTCTATCCTATACTATATGCGGACCTGAATGTTCATCCAACGTCGGGTGTAATTTTACGAGGACTCATAGTAATTTTGGATGCAGGCCGTCGGTTCCCTCAAGGTCAGTCTAGGCCATTGCATGTACACGAATTCCTTGATGAAAGCCTCAAATATGCATCTCTAGTCACGCCTCAATTCCCCCAGTTGATTCCCATACCATTCCCCTCCAGCCTCGGATAATGAGTACAGGAATAGCTTTTTTAGATCACAATAGGGGAGTCCTTGCGCTCTTATGAAAGTCTTGAACTTAAGGACATGGAAGGCGGGTGAATCCCTTTTGTCATACATAGGCATCTTGCAAAGCTATATCGAGGGTCAAGCAAGCCTAGGAGGTATGAAGACTAGCAATGATGCTTGTTTCTTTACTTGTCCTGGTTATGCTGGGCCCTTTCCTCAGTTTGACCAGGATATCATGTCAAACGCATGGCCGGATGTTATGCCCAATCCTACCATCATGATCTCTGGCGCTAGGCTTTGAAACTCGGCATCTATCTTCAATGCTACTGTAATAAGTTCCCTAAGGTCTACATATTCTCATGAGTTGAGGCAGTGATGAAATTTAAGGTGTGCTCTGCTTATCAGCATCCCCATTAGTACGATCTTCTCTAGTTTTCTTGATCGTCACTTGGATGGACATCCACCTAGAGCTGTACTCCTTGAACATTTCATCCTCGTCTTGGATGCAGGTTGCTAAATCTTTCATGTTTACCTCAGGCATCTCTATGTATAAGAAATCCCACTTGAAAGCACGGGAGAGGATGAGTCATGTACCAATCTCCTGCTATCCCTGATAACGAGCACGGGAATAAGGCTGCCATCATGTCATCTGAGAGATCATGTGCTCTCATGAGTGTCTCGTACTTGAAGACGTGAAAACTTGGGGCATCTTGGTAGTCGTATACAGACATCTCCCACAGCCTGAACTTGGGGCAATGACAACTCTCCACCTTCTCTAAGGTATATGAACTCATTCCTAATTCCAAGTTGGTCATCATGTGACACGGGTTAATTCTTGATCGGATCATCATTACGAATTCTTCTGTTACATTCCCCATGCACTGCTAGATGACATCTTCTCCCATTCTCGAGCCTATCATCCCCACCTTATCTTCAAACTGAGGAGGCGGGTTGCTTGTCATGCTGAGCTTTAATGCGGCTCTTCTATGACTTGGTCCTCTATCAACTTCCGGATAGCCCTCAGGAGGTCCTTACAGTTATTGGTCATGTGCCCGGCCAACACGTGGTAGTGGCAGAAATTATTCTTCTCCTCCGGTTTAGGGGAAGCCCAAGGCTTTAAACTCTCCAGTTTTTTCAGCTCCCCTAATTTCATGAACAGGGAACCCATGTTAGCGGAGTAGGGAGAGATCTCGTGGTATTCTTCCTTTGGCAGGATTTTTTCACCACTTTTCTACTGATAAGTTTAATAATTTGTTCGCAAGATTTGACTATATAATAATGGTGCCAAAAACTTGTTCATGTAAGGTATAGGTTGTTAGTACCTCTTATCAAATAGAAAAATGATGATAACTGCAAGTATACAGTTGCGATGTAGTTTTAAAAGATATCAAACCCACAAGGAAGGAACCAAGTCTAAAGATCAATAAGGAAGACAAAATAAAGAAAATAAAATAATATAAGGTTTTGGAAAGGAGGGTTAGAATGAAGAATGAGTAAATATAGATATGAAAGATTAGAGAATCTAAATATATAGATTTTCTCCACGAAATAAAGATAGTAGAGAAAAGATGCAAGTTCAACAAAGATGTTATGATTCACTAAACTAATCTAACAGACTCGGTTCAAAATACTCAGATGTTCAATTATTCATCCCAGAGCAACACATGAAATAACTTTTCTAAACCTAGCGTAAATGAATTAAGACAATTATATAAACCTGGACAACGTCAATACTATGCTTAGTACAGGTCGCTCTCACATAGCTATATTTAGCAAGTTACCATTCCAAAAATGTTAGCTCACTAAACAGCATTATATCACAGATCCAGTGAGTATACACGATATTGTTAACCTCGAAACTACTATTAAAATTAACTCCAATGCATATAACTTTATTAATACAAAAGACTTAACACGAAATACACATTATGACACATAAACATATCATAAACTTCGAAATAGAAAGTATAAGTAGAAAGCAAAGCAAAGTTGTAAGGTATACAAGTGAAAGCTAAAGTTGATCAAACCGTATCCACTCTTTATTGGGAGTCGTCAATTCTCGCAATTCCTGCGTCTGCTTTGAATTCTATCTCGGCCCGTACAGAACCTCCGTTGGGATACTATTCTTTGTGAATATAGAACAAACAAATATTGAAGAACGAAAACTTTTATTGATAAGTGATTTACAAGTACAGTTATACAATAATTGCTCGAGAATATAGAGAAATCTAGTGATCGAAACAAGGATTCGAATCACTTAAACATTTTCTCGCTAACACTTATGAAAATAGCGAATTCTCTATCTATACACACACTATATCTCTTTATAATTTCATTCTAATGTTTTCCCTCTGGTTGCCCACAAAATTTGTGAGGTTTGGAACATTATTTATAGAGTTCAAAGGGTTGCATCTATCCATTCGAAGAGTCATGTCCATTGGTGAAAGATTGCATCAATTCATTGTGATTGGTTGAGAAGCTTCAATCTAATCCACAATGGATAGGCACCTTTTCATAATTGCTTAGCTTCAGATAGGTGTCTATTCGTTGGTAGTTGATGGTGGTTGACCATGCTTATCTGGTGGTTGGTAGTTAAGAAGATAAAACTAGAAAACCATCCAAGTCGTGACCGCGATATACAAGTCGCAACCGTGAATCTTTGATTGGCAGATTTTTGTTCTGAAGAAGAATAGGTCGTGACCGTGAATGGTTATTGCAACCGTGAATTGCATTTTTCTTCAAAATTCTCCTTATGACTTCAACAATCTTTGACAGCTTCGATCCTAAGCCAAATCTTTAAGTTCCATACATCTTTTTGCACCTTTTTCACTCTTTTTTCATAGAATTCCACTTTTGATCATTTTACTCCCAAGATTTACCTAGTATCTGCATTTGCATAAAAAACAACTACATACCACATGAAATATTTTATATGAAGTATAAAAATGACTTAATTTATAGTGTTTAGTGTATAAAATTATAATGATAATATGTATAATTATACACTTATCAGGTATACAGATGCCACCATTTTCGCTTGCACTTCCACCAGCTTCCCCTTTGGCTATGAGGAGGTTGGGGTTGATAAGGACCCCGCTTCGGCCTTCCTGTACACGGGTCTGCTAGTTGGTGGAGCTGTCGCTGCGTTCATGGCCTTGATCCTCTCTAGCTTATCCACTTTCTAAAACACATCATTGTAGGACATGAAAGTATCCATCCCTAAATAGTTATATACGCCGGTAAAGCTTCATCTAAGAGCTTCACAATCATCTTGGATAAGTTGAGACAATCCTTCAACAGCACCTAGGTTTTCATCCACCAACCATAGTAAGGCTTGAATAATACCCTGACCATTTTTTAACGGCTTCCAGGTTCTGCATTATCATTTTCATCTAGGAATTGAACTAGTAGTGCTCCACTAATTACTTCGATAAACGGTCCCAGTCGCTTGAAACTTCTGGAGGAAAGTTTTTGTACCACTTGTTAGCTGGCTCACCTAGCATGACGAAGAATAACTTGACTAGCATTCTGTCCGAAATTCTCCTCGCCTTCATCACCGTTTGATAATTTTCCAGATGAGATTTGGGATCTCCCTCTCCTTTATACTTTTCCAACTCTGGCATGATGAAATTTTTAGGGATCCAATCTTCCTCTTGCATCACCGGAAGTGTTAGATAATGGCTGGGAGGATGCTCGGAGAACTGATGTGTATGGGTAGCTAGGAATTGTTGCCAAAGTTCTTCTATGTTTGGTTGATAAGTGTATATTTACACTTATTATCATGACATTTTCAATCATAAAATGATATGGTTTTGAGTCATTTTATACTTCATATAAAATATTTCATGTGGTATGTAGTTGTTTTTTATGCAAATGCAGAAACTAGGTAAATCTTGGGAGTAAAATGATCAAAGATGGAATTCTATGGAAAAAGAGTGAAAAAGGTGCAAAAAGATGTGTGGAATACAAGGATTTGGCTTTGGATCGAAGTTGTCAAAGATCGGTAAAGTTGCAAACAAGAATAATGAAGAAATGACATTTCACGATCATGACACCTACTCACGATCGTGACTTGTCACTCTTCATAAATAGAAAACTACCAACCAATGTTCACGATCATGACATGTGATTTGTGATCGTGACTTGTGATGGTTATTTGTTATCTCTTATCAACTACCAACCGCTAGATAACAACGATCAACCGTTATCAACCACGATCAACTACCAGATGAAGACACCTTTTGGAAGTCAACCAATCATGAAAAGGTGCCTTTCCATTATGGATGAAGATAAGACTTTGCATCCAATCACAATGAAGTGATGTAACTCTTCGCCAATGGACACAACTCTTCATTTGGATAGTTGCAACCCTTCACACTCTATAAATAGAGGATTTAATCAACCAAATTCATGGTGGGTGGTGAAATTCATGGTGGGCAATATATGATAGTATGCGTGAATAGATAGAGAGCGAAAATATCTAGATTTCGCTACGTTCAAAGTCTTAGCGAGAAAAATGTATAAGTGATTCGATTCATATTTTGATCACCATATTTCTACAAAAATTTGAGCGTTTGTTGTATGAGTGTAATTGCAAAGAACTTATCAATAAAAGTTTTCATTCTTCAACATTCTTTTGTTCTATATTCACAAAGAATGACATCCTAGTAGAGGTTCTGTACGAGTCAAGACCAAATTCAAAGTAGATGCAGGAATTGTGAGAATTGACGACTCCCATTAAAGAGTGGATACTGTTTGATCAACTTTAGGTTTCACTTGCATACCTTACAACTTTACTTTGTTTTCTACTTATACTTTCTATTTCTAAATTTATGATATGTCTATGTGTCATAACGAGTATTTCATCTTGCGTCTCTTATATTAATTAAGTTATATGCTTTCAAATTAACTTTAAGAGTGATTTCGAGGTTAACAAGATTGTGTATAGTCATTGGATCTGTGATTATAACATTGTTTAGTGAGCCAACATTTTTGGAATGTTAACTTGCTAAATATGGCTATGTGAGAGCGACCCGTACCAAGCATAGTAATATTGTTATCCAGGTTCTTTCAAGTATCATAATTCGTTTACTTTAGACTTAGAAAAGTCATCTCATGTGTTGCTCTATAGTGAATTATTGAATATTGGGGCATCTAGAACCGTATTTGTTGAAGTTATTTAGTGTAAATATTCTTGATGATTTTGCATGTTTTTCTCTGTTAAACTTGTTGTTAGGGAATATCTATATATTTATCATCTTCTCTAGCCTGTTCATACATCTGTCTATTCATCAGTCTATCATCCAAACCATCCAAACCCTACAAATTATCATATTTCTTTTATTCCGTAACTCTAGTTGGTCTTTAGAACCGAATCCCTTCCCTGTGGGATCGATATCTTAAAAAACTACATCGAAACTGTATACTTGCAATGGTCACCATTTTTCTATTTAGATAAGTGGTATTGAAAACACCTGTTTGTATTTTAAACTTTTATCTTATAGGTAGAAAAGTAAGGAACAAGGTTTTTAGCATCATTACAGAATAATAGCCCTCAGAATTAGTACAGTCAAAACCTTGCGATCAAGTTTTTGGCACTGTTGCCGGGGAAGGCAAGTGCGTTCTTATAGATAAAAAAATCTAGAGAATACGGTATATTTTCCTAATATATCTATTTGTTTCTTTCTTAAACTGTATAAGTTGTCAAATCCTAGCCTTGATGTGAAGAATATGAAATAATCATCATGGAGGTGATACGGCATATTATTACATCTAAATTATCAATAAATAGAAGAAATTCTTCTATTTTTCCTATTCACGTTCATGACCCCCATTCATGCTTGTGAATCCCTTCTAAAAACTTTCTATTTCTCAAATTCTGTAAGTCACAATCACGACATATAATCACGATCTTGACTTGTGCTAACTGTAGCAATTTAGCAGTTATTCGATAGTTATTCCACTAGCCATTATAAGATTAACATGGGAGAGCTTATAAATTCTCACCTTTGCAATCTGATTCTCTACCTTTCAAAGATAAAAAATCTATTCCAAATTTGAAACTACTTAATTTCTTTCAACCCTTTCTTTCATTCACAATGGTTATCGCAAACAAATCCAACCTAGTTCCTCCAACAAATCTCCAGGAACGGTCTTGATCCATTCTAGAGAAGAAGGGGACCATGAATTTAAGAGTTCCTATACTATCCATAGGAACAGCTTCATCAACCTCGGTATTTATGATAGAATTATGTATTATCTGAGAATGCTGAACTTTGTCATATACTCAAATATGACTCTGGGTAATAGTGTGGACAACTGCATGGATGTATGAAAGAATGATAGGAAGAACTGCTTAGTCTACGTCATTAAGGGAAAGAGTATAAGTTGATACAGAAAGTGCTAGAAAAGTATATGGGATTTTCGAAGGATTATTATTATAAGATGCTTCCTGGATGGGATCCCTCACCAACATGGAATCGCCTAACTAGCCAAACTGAGTACAAATAAGAATCTGCTTATAGCTGGTGGATTCATGATCCTTGTTTGCTCTCGTTACACTTCTACTTAAGTGGAACATTGTTTGGCAAGTCAACTTTCAATCTCGTCACTCTTGAAGAATTGTTTGTATTGGAAGCAATTTGGGATGGCATACCTGTTGATATTTCTGGGATTATGATGGAGACGCTTATGTCTACCTCGCAAAATCCCAGAATGACGGAATACGAGTGTCAAACGATGGTAAATTTGTTGGGCCAGATTGGGAGAATGCTCTACGCCACTAAAGTCTTTACTGATGAAGACGAGATTCTGGAGTTAACTACGGATATTTTCTTCAAGTATGGATTTCTGGTCAGGTTCATTAGGGTTGATAGAATCACCTTTGATTGGGAATCATGGGATGATAGAGTGGAAGCTTATAGACGATGAGAAAGGGAAATCATGAGGGAGGAAAAATGAAGTACAAACAACCTCCGTGGAAGGTTGAATGAACTTATGGAGGCACAGATCTCGATTCATAGGAAAATCGATGACATTCATACTTTGATGTTTGATATCGAGTGAGATCTACAGGAATCTTACTATAAGATTGACCTAATGATAGAATCGCTTCCCCCCAATTGAATATTTGTTTTCTTTGAGATTTAGGATTCCATACAGTTTATTATTTCTTGTTTATTGTTAGTTTGCTTTTGTTCTCTTTTGTTTGTTTATTATTTGTTTTAATCTTGTTTGTTAATATATTTTGAATATGAATATAATATTTATTATTATTATTTAACATGTTTGTTTGTTTTTCTAACTTTTTCTAAGACTAAGTCTAAAAAAATTGAAAAGATAGAAGAATTACAGCAAGTCGTGACCGTGACTATAGATCATGCCCATGGCATTATGTAGTAAAACTTTCTGTTTCTGTCATGAGGAAAGTCATGATCATGACAAGCTTTCGTGATCACGACACAATCAGAATATTACCATTACAGATCATGATTTAACACGTGATAGATGTCCGAAACTACCAATAATGGCTAGTTTTAAGGATAAACGGCTATATTGACTATTTTGGCCAATTTGATACCTTTTAGAACTCTATAAATAGGTCTAAGTTGAAACATTAGCCACACAACTTCTACAAAGCTTACAAAAGCTCTGCATTCATCTCTATTCTTCTATAATCAAACCTTTTTCAAACCTTTACTTCAAAACCAATATGCCTCTTGTCAAGGTAGCCGTAAATAGTAGGGAAGTCCCGAATTACCAACAAGAATATAATTGTCCTTTTCTGATTCGATCATGTGAAGAAGGGAAGAGATTCTGAGTTTTGAATTAGTTAGAAATCAATGGTATGATCTTTCTTGATATGATATTCTTGGAAACCTTAGGCCCCCATGAAAAAATGAAGATGTATCTTGTTGATTTGTGTTTAAGCCAATTTGTGAAGGTGAGATTTCCACAAAATCGTGATTGGATTTTAGAATGTCCAGTGACATTCGATTTTAAAGATAAAAGGAAGAGGGTGATTCAATTTCATAACCAAGGAAGACATTACACCATCACAAGAGAGATTATAAGTGCTTGGTTCGGATTCAAAATTGAAAATTCATCAAGCATGACGGATTCTTTTCAACCAAATAGAGTTTGGGCAGATTTAACAGGTAAAAGAGTTTTCAATCCCAAAAATTCTCCTAATAAACTTATTAAGGATGAGTTCATTCTTCTACTACACAAATATCTTTCCACTTCTGTATTTTGTCGAGTAGAGAATACCAAATCCAAAAGAGAGATTTGTTTGTTCTTTCTTGCGCTTTGATGAAGAAAAAAGCGGAATTTGTGGATATTATTTGGGATATGATGAAGAATAATTCTACGAGCATGAGAAACAAGATTAGAGCATTGAAAATACCATCGCAATCATCTTGGGTGTAAGAAACTAACTCCCCTATATCCAAAGACCGGGTGAGTATTTTGGTTACATGGATGGGAATTACTTAAAGAACACCGGACTTCTTCAAGAGAACAATGGTGTATACTCCTTCTACTCCTACTCTAACCGCACCAAGAAGCTAATCTCTACTCATGAAGATTCTTCCATCAGAACATCTAATCCAACCGCTAGATGTCATCTTAGAAAGCTTTGATTATCGAAGAAGAAGATAAAGAAGAAGAAGATGAAGCTCCGGAAGATTGGAAGGTGAGCATGCAACAAAAATTTGGATAATTTCCAAGCGAAACTTGGAGTAATGAAGAAAGACATGAAGTTTCTAAAGAAAAGTAATAAATCTATGCTTCGAAAATTACTATCCTTCTTTAGAAAACAAAATTGTCAATTTACTCCTAGTCCACTTGATTCTCCTTCTCAATAGACCGGGTTTACTCTTTTCTTTACTTTACTTTTTCATATTTTTTTAGACTAGTTATTTGTTTTTAGATTTTAAATTTTTAAAAAGTCTATCATTGTGAAGACATTGACATGTGTTCTCTAGTGTGGGGGGGGGGAATTGTAAAATCCCAAAAATCTAAAAAATTAAATAAAATTAAAAAAATCGAAGAATTTGAAAATTTTTCTTGATTTTTTGTGTTATTTATACATTATCCATACCTATACTATACTAACATATGTTCCAAGGTTATTGTGAGTGTTAGGTATTTCAAGTTTGATGTTATTGCATATTTCAGACCAATTGTTTCGAGTATGACCACGTGAGTAGAGTGTGAGCATTTTAGCACAACATTTAGTATTTGGCAAGGATGCGTGGTGAGTAACATTCAAAAGTAATATTCCAAGTAAGTTTCGATATATATTTCAACACAACATGAATTAGTATAAGTTGTACAGTTTTAGTTTAATGTTACCGATAAGTTTTAAGTGGAGTAATATCTAATAGTGTTCTTACTATAAAATTTTATATGCAATTCTTGAATACTACCTATAAGTATTGAGTGTGTTTAAAGTGTTGGGAAACTATAGCCATAATACTTTAAAAGTGATCAATAAAGGATGAGGGTATTAAGAGAGAAAAATCAAAAGAAAGAGAATAACCAATGAGTTATGCAAAAGATGAGGAATGGTACGGAGCAGAAACTGCAACCATTAAATGAGTACTGTTAAAGTAGCATAGCACGAAAAATGCAAATCTGTACTTCAAAAACATATGCTTAAAAGAAAAGAATGAGAGAAAGTGGTATGGAGCATAAAATACGACCACCAAAAAAAGGGGAGAGTGGTATGGAGCATAAAATGCAACCACTAAGAGTGTTTTAGCATCCTAGGTTACCTAAAAATGCCTTGAGATTAAACTTTCCAAAGTTTGCTCCTTTAGTCCTTTATACTTTATACAATACTTGAGAGAAGGAAATTTTCGAGTGAGCATATAACACTTATATGAAGACGCAATTCGGTTGACTCTCCATTAAGAACAAAGGTATGCCACTAAACTATATAAATTGCACATTACTAATTTGTGGGAAATTTCAAACTTTTACTTGAATTTTATGCAATGTGGGAATGTAGTACTCACTACGATAGTCTTTCACCAAATGAGGTATAAACTTGAATACTACTTTATACACTTCTGTTGTGTTTACCTTGAGGACGAGGCAAAAGTTAAGTGTGGGGGTGTGATAAGTGTATATTTATACTTATTATCATGACATTTTCAATCATAAAACGTAATGTTTTTGAGTCATTTTATACTTCATATAAAAGATTTCACGTAGTATGTAGTTGTTTTTGATACAAATGTAGAAATTAGGTAAATCTTGGGAGTAAAATGATCAAAGATGGAATTCTATGGAAAAAGAGTGAAAAAGGTGCAAAGAGATGCGTAGAACATAAGGATTTGGATTAGGATCGAAGTTGTCAAATATCGGCAAAGTTGCAAAGAAGAATCATGAAGAAATGGCATTTCACGGTTGTGATACCTATTCACGGTTGTGACTTGTCACTCTTCATAAATAGAAAACTGCCAACCAATGTTCACGATTGCGACATGTGATTCGCAGTTATGACTTGTGACGGTTATTTGTTATCTCTTATCAAGTACCAACCGCTAGATAACAACGATCAACTGCCATCAACTACTAGATGAAATGACACCTTTTGGAAGTCAACTAATCATGAAAAGGTGCCTTTCCATTTTGGATAAAGATAAGACTTAGCATCCAATCACAATGAAGTGATGCAACTCTTTGCCAATGGACATGACTCTTCATTTGGATAGATGCAACCCTTTGCACTCTATAAATAGAGGATTCAATCAACCAATTTCATGGTGGGTGGTGACATGCATGGTGGGCAATATATGATAGTATGCGTGTATAGATAGAGAGTGAAAATATCTAGATTTTGATACATTTGAAGTCTTAGCGAGAAAATTGTATAAGTGATTCGATCCCTATTTCGATCACTATATTTCTACACAAATTTGAGCGTGTGTTGTATGAGTGTAATTTCAAAGCACTTATCAATAAATGTTTTCATTCTTCAACATTCTTTTATTTGATATTCACAAAGAATAGCATCCTAGCGGAGGTTCTGTACGAGTCGAGACCAAATTCAAAGTAGACGCAGGAATTGCGGAATTGAAGACTCCCATTAAAGAGTGGATACAGTTTGATCAACTTTAGCTTTCACTTGTATACATTACAACTTTACTTTTTTTGTACTTATACTTTTTATTTCGAAGTTTATGATATGTCTATGTGTCATAACGAGTATGTCATCTTGCGTCTCTTATATTAATTAAGTTATATGCTTTCGAGTTAACTTTAAGAATGATTTAAAGGTTAACAAGATTGTGTATAGTCATTGGATCTTTGATTATAACGCTATTTAGTGAGCCAACATTTTTGGAATGGTAACTTGCTAAATATGGCTATGTGAGAGCGACCTGTACTAAACATAGTAATATTGTTAACTAGGTTCTTATAAGTGTTAAAATTTCGTTTACCCTAGACTTAGAAAAGTCATCTCATGTGTTGCTTTGAAGTGAATTATTGAATATTAGGGTATCTAGAACCGTATTTGTTGAAGTTATTTAGTGTAGGAAATATTCTTGATGATTTTGCATGTTTTTCTCTGTTAAACTTATTCTTAGAGAATATCTATATATTTTTCATCTTCTCTAGTCTGTTTATACATCTATCTATTCATCATTCTATCATCCAAATCATCTAAACCCTACAAATTATCTTATTTCTTTTGTTCCACAACTTTAGTTGGTCTTTAGAACAGAAACCCTTCCCTGTGGGATCGATATCTTTTAAAACTACATCGAAACTATACACTTGTAGTCATCACCATTTTTCTATTTAGATAAGCAGTATTGACAACACCTATTTGTATTTTGAACTTTTATCTTATCGGTAGAAAAGTGAGGAACAAGGTTTTTGGCATCATTATAGAATAATAGCCCTCAGAATTAGTAGAGTCAAAACCTTGCAATAATTGGTCCTTGTCCTTGTGCCCTTATTGTAATAGCAAAATCCCGGCTGATAAGGGTGAGCGAAGGTCGCAGGTGGCAGGTGAGACTAGTCATGAGTAAATGCCATGCCTCTAAAGCCAATGGCAAAGCTTGGAACGCCTACCAAACAAGGTCCTAACTGGTATTGGCCCATCGGGGGACTCATTCCAGCGTGGAATAGGGTAGGGTTAGCAGCGCTATAAGGTCCTGCCTGCAGAGAGTTAAAGCTAGGAGGAACTAAACAAGGAGATGGCCTACTGACTGAAATCGCCAACAGCTAGGTTATTGATTATAGGATGGTGCACTAACAATCTGATGACTGAACTAACCAGATCCAAACATATGATGCGGCTGGGCTATGCTGGCTGGTACGGATTGGACACCCCAGGAACTTTGCCCCACTTGAAAAGGTTCAAACTTCGCTGGACCATTACCGGTGCCAAACTGGAATACGTTGCTTAGAGGACTATTACTGGGAAAAGATAGTGGTCTCCTTGCCCGGGGATGGCCATTAGTGGTGGGTTGAATGTTCCCCGCATTTTCGAAATCTGATAATCGATCCGAATTATGATCCTCCATTTTCCTCGGACGGGCATGATGCTAGATGGCTTGGACAAACTTCTCACTTTTGACAAAGGTTTCTAGTGCATTTGCAGTTTCCCCACTGATGTTCTGTTGCAAGCCTTGAGTCTGGGTAAAAGGCCCCTCGTGAGCGAAATGGCCCCTGGTTGTGTTGTCATCTTGGGAGTTGGTTATGCTGAAGAATTGATCCTTGCTCAAGTCGAAGCTTTGTCCTAAACCTGAACCTGACCTAGAACCTGAATCTTCGCTCGAATCGGTGTATAGCACACCCTCTTGTTGAGATTGAATGTTCCCTTACATAGCCACGACGGGAGAGACTCTGACAAGGTGACGATCAGTCCTTCTCCAAACCTTTGTGAAGTACACAAGACAATGATCAAATCATGTATGGTATATGTATGAGCAATGATCATTCATGTGGCAAATTGATTATGATGAAGTCAACGAGTGCCAACTTTAAAGGTGACGTCCATGTAACATCGGGGCCTTGTTACAAGGCTCATGGTATTAGTGGTTCTGCCATATTACCCAACAGGCTCCTTATAGGTTTTACGAGGGGTCAGGTAAATAGTGTGTTATACCCTTTCTATATTCCATCTCTGGGGTGATGGGTATGTTGCCTCATTTGGGCAAAGGTTCAGACGTCCTTCTGGAAATCTCTATGTTGTGGTCCTAATCTTAGGTGAAGCTGTCTTGGCGCTTCCTCTAAAACTAGATGGTTGGTATTAGTGCAATACTGAGCATAACATGGCATGTGTGTGTGCATATTAGTGTCTACATAAAGATCATGGTTAACATGATGCCATACATAAAGAATTGCTTATTTGAATGCGTTATGTGGATGTGAGCACATAGCACACAACATATCTCCTCTGACCTTATATCTCTCGTGCTTAAGGGATAGGCTTCTAATTTTAGGTCTGGTTTATCTTAACATCGCAAGGATATTTAGGTTCATTCCTGCATGAAAACAAATGCATCTTATTTTGGTAAACCTAGTGGAAGTATCTATGGTTCCCTATATGAGTTCGATCAATGGGTTGCTGATGTAGAAGGTTCTTATTGCACTAAGATACACTTTCTCCCTTTCCCCTGAATAGGTTCAAGAGGGTCCATGTGGTATAGCAACAAGTGATCCACTTGTTAAGTTTCATCGATCGCCATGGGGTCACAAAGGATAGTTTCGCAAGCTTCTCGGTAAAATAGGGTACCCTAACCTTAATGGCTAATCCGTCTAATGAATATGCTTTGTGGGATATTAAAATCTTAGAAAATGGTTTAACTTAAATAACAAATAAAAAAATCTTTGAAACTTTTAAGTTTTAAAAGAAAGAAGAAATCCCCAACAAAGTCGCCACTGTGAGCGGATGACGTTCTACCTACGGGTTCATCGCGAGGCACCGGCCCCGTGAAATGGGGTGTGGGATTTTTGAAAATGTGTGTTATGGTTGTGTAAAGGATTCCAAAGACTCGAGGCCTAAACCTCTAGCCTAAGTTATAAAGAGTAGCCAACCGGATCAGCTCTTCCGGGAAATTCGGTACAGCCTAGATCCGTTAAGCCTAAACGATACCGTAGTATAGAGATTCAGGTTCGGATGAGTTACTTATTTCATTGTTTATTTAAGTCATATTAGGCAAGTGACTACCATATTCCGATATCATGATATTTCGTTCTAAATCATTTTCGAGTTATGTTTTAGCATGCATACAGGAAGGCAATAAATAAGTGTGGAAAGTAAACACGTAGGAAAGTAAATGCGCCTAATCTAGGGGGGTTTATTTACATATTTTGGGGATGGGGAATACAAATTGCCTAAAATACATGAGATCTAGGTAAATGAATACATATATATCCTATTATACAACCGATCTAATAAATACATAATTTTTATTGAATTGTGATGAAGGAAAATAAATCCTAATATACATATAACCTAATCTACCTGCATCCACAAAGGTTAGCACAATATATATTCACAACACAAGTATGTGCCAATGCACCAAGTATGTTCGGTTTGAATATTTAGAAGACCCATGTGGTCGAGTTAAATAGAATGTGCCAACAAAGGCTCATGATTTTCATTATAAAAATGATCCATTTTTATACATGTTGCTCATTTTATTAATAAAAGTGCCGCATGTGAATTTTGTCAGGTTGGATATCCGGGAATTGGGCGTTCCCTTCTTGGGGATTTCCTAGTCGAAACTTAATTTTTCACAAATACGTGTAGATCGTAACTAATTCTAGGCCCATGAAAATAAATGTTATCCTTTAATATATATTCTTGGGGAATTCCAACACGGTAATAATTTTATATCGGTTAAGAGGAAACCGCAGTTTAAACATTAATTTCCCTCGGAATATATCCAAAAGACCAACACAATACATAAATATTCTATTGATCTCAATATGTTCATGTAAACAAGTCATTTTCGATTAATTACCCATAATTAGTGCATATTATATAAATTAGTATTCTAGAATATAAGGGTAACACCGAGGTCGATGTTGCAATGTTGGTGTCAGCATTGCAAAACCGACATCGACGTCGCAACACTGACCTCAGCATTGCCTGAATTTTCCAAAATACAAAGGGAAAATGGCAAACATTGAAACACATTCAAAAAAACATCAAATCATCAAATAAGTATGAGATACAATTCTAGGAACTCAAAGGCTAACCCCATATTTGAAAATCCACTTCTTTGAGATCCGCGAAGCTCAGCCCTCTTCATTTCTTTCTTCGTGTAAGGTAGTGAATTGACTTAAGAAAAACCAAGGTGCGGGATAAATTTTACTCCCCAAACTGAAATATATTGACTCTTGAGTGTCTAGAGATTAGGTGGATGACTTGTCCAGTAAGTTTTATTGAGTTAAAGCTTAGCAAAGATGACACAAAGTAACATAAGCTAAAGACATGGTTTCCTTTAACTTTTATATTTTTGGTGAGTCTAAACCTCAAGATTTCCTAGAGAAATCCTAGAAATCCAAAGTTCATTCCCTTCCTATGAACTTTTCTTAACTCTTTTAAAGAAAATGTGACTTAAACTTAGTGATTACACTTCAAAACTAACTTAAAACACATACAAATGCAAATTTCCTTTTGAAATAAGTAGAGCTCCTTTATTTCTGCTTCCTTCTTTAGAATTGAGCTCTAGGTTCAGTCCCTTTGTTTTTTAATATGAGCCTTCCTTTTGTAGGTGAGCTCCCTTCAATCCAAATTCAAACATCAATCATTATTTACCATCATTTTAACTTTTCACCCCCCAGTCTGAGGGAGGAGGACCCTCTCTAGCCACTCTATAGTGTGCAGCTACTAGAGAGGTCAACCAAAGGTACAAAGGCCCTAAAGAACTATTGCATCCATTATTCCTGAAATTCTGACTCAACAACATCGGTACCGATGTTACAATACCGACATTGATGTAGCAACATCGGTACCGACGTTATTGATGTTAGTGTCAGCATTGCCTTTTTCGACCAGATTTTGGCTTAAACCTAGCTTATTTTCAACTGGGGTGGCAATATCGATGTAACTATTGTAATGCTGACACCGATATTGCCAATGTCAATACCGATGTTATCACATCGGTATGGGCATCAGGCTTAATTTTATCCTAGTTTTGATTGGTTTGAGTAAAAAAAGAACTGCTTAAGGTTTGAAAGAAATGATGAATGCTCCTCCTGAGAATGTCCGAGACCCTGTCAAAGTGAAAGACTAGCAAAGGAAAATAAATTACAGCTTCATCATCAAACTCACGAGCGAGGATCAAAATCTCATGCTCACAATTTTATTCCTTATATCGATTTTCTTCTTAGCACCCAGACCCTTTCCGAAACGGGGACCCACCCTTGGAAGGCTTTGTTTTTTCCACCAGAAGTAAAGCCTTTAGATTCTTTCGAATCTTAGGCTCTACTGTTTTCAACTTGTTGACCAACTCGGGCAATATGGCATTGATCTTGTTCTATGATAATTATTCACAAATTGTGAATAAATATCAATCAATGAAGCAAGAATCAGATCCACATATAATTCGTGATCCATCACAAAACCCAATCAAGTCGGCTTCTCTATATAACCCAATAGTTTAAGAGCATGCTACGGTGCTAAAGTGCCAGCCTAAATCTTCATCCCGAATAAGAGTTTTGATGTATCAAATCTCTTGGACCTAGCCTACTCTGAGTAGAGATCACTATGAGAGGATGACACGGAGTGGTGGGCTGAGAGCCCGCGATTTAGAGGCGCGGTCCACTGGGGTGTTTGGAAAATGGCTTGCGCCGGGTCGAGGGCCCGAGAAAAGGTTTGAAGAGAGGGTGAAAATGTTATTTAGATCGGTTCAAACCCGGATCCACCATCTCTCGTTATGGAGTCGCCACCTGGATTAGCTCTTTCCAGGAATTAGAGTCTTGTGAGGCTTAATGTCCAGGGGACAGGCCAACAAGACACAGAGATTCGGGTTCGGGATAAGTTGCTTATTTCTCATTGGATCACATTATATTACATCTACAGAAAACTGTATTCTCTTAATTATGCATATTCGCACTTAAGTCGTTTTGAGTTTAAATGCATGATTTAACGTATGTGCGGAAAGTAGAAAATCCA
>CATIWQ010033845.1:0-12467 GCA_949673415.1 Euphorbia schlechtendalii
CGCCATAGAGCCTGATCGCATAGCAATGATCTTTGTAATAATTTTAAATACAAAGTTTGACATTGCAATTGTCCTAAACTCCTCTGCTCTATCCGCTCCTTCTCTCTTAGGAATAAGAATCATCACGCTCGAATTCAATCCCGGTATCATGTATCCCGAATCAAAAAAATCCATAACTGCGCTACAAACATCAGTACCAACAATATTCCAAAAATTCAGAAAGAAAATGCCTGTAAAATCATCAGGGCCCGGGCACTCGAAGGATCCATGCTGAGGACCGTTTCCCTAATTAAATCTAAGGTAGGTTTGGCCGTTAATTCCGCATTATCTTCAGCCGTAACACTGCTGGGAATGACAGACCGAATCACATTTGTATCTACCTGAACAGCCTGGTCAATGGTGAAAAGATTGCTGTAATACTCAACCATATAAGCTGAAATCAATTCAATGTCCGTGGTCATAGCGTCATTTACAACCAAAGATGTAATACCAGAAGATCCCCTTCGTACATTCGCCATTCGATGAAAAAAACTCGTGTTTCTGTCACCCTCTTTCAGCCAACGAATTCCACTCTTCTCTTTGAAGAAAATTTCTCTTTGTCGAAGATGCAATTCAAGAAGCGAGCTCGCATTCATCTCTTCCCGCACTAGGTCTTCAGTTAAACCATTCATTAAAATTCGATTTTGGATATCAAGAAGGTCCTTCTCACTTTTCTTAACATTATCATCTATATTCCCAAAAGCAGTCTTATTCCAACGCTTAAGAATCGATCGTAACAATTTCAATTTGAGGATCAAACATTGCATTGGAGGTAGAGATGGAAAAGTACTCCTCCAATGATCAGAAATGCTGTCACGAAGTGTTGGATTCGTAATCCACATGGACTGAAAGCGAAACCGTGAGACCTTCCCCAAGCTAAAACAAGCTGAAAACAAGATCGGGTGATGGTCTGAATAGTGACGAGCAAGCACCGTACAAGAGAAAGATCTGCAATTATTCATAAAATCTGCATTGACCAAAGATCTGTCAAGCCGCGAGTCCACCCTATCCATTCCCATTCTATTATTAGTCCATGTATAAAGAGGACCAACAGAGACAACATTGATCAAACCCGAGTCATCAATGCAATCTTGAAAAAATTGACAAGACCTCACATTAGGGGGATGTCCTAGCTTTTTATGGTTGCCTAAAACTGAATTAAAGTCCCCAAGCCAAACCCAATTTTGAGAATCAAATCTGGATGCCGATCAGATGTCATTAAACAACTATAGTCGGTGATTTGATACCGTGCTAGCATATCGTTAACAATATCACTAATATAGTTAACAATATTAGATTTACAAACAGACCAAAAAGTAATTTCTGCATTATTTAGTCAAAAAACACCCATCTCCACCCCATTATTCTAGACTTTTTCCATCTAACAGCCTGTCATCATTATGCCAACCCACATGGGCACTAGTTAGTGGGGGAGAAATAATGAGAAGAAGACAAGTTTAGTGGGTGTACCACTTGTGCAAGTGGGCATCTTTTGGATTAAAGGGAGCCCATAAGGGGTTGTTTCTTTTCAGTCACAAGGGGGGAGTAGTAGCTAGGAGGGAGGACTGAACTTAGAGAGCTCATTTTTCTAGAAGAAAGAAACCAGAAAACCTAAGAAAAAAAACACAATATAAAAGAAAGCATCTTTACTAAAATTTCAAAAAGATTGGTTTTAGTATTTTCAAAATTTCAAAACTCAGAGGAAGAAGGACTACTACCTCCTCTCTTCCTCTCTTTTTTACAAATCATAACTTGGAAGTTCTATCTTCCCTCAAAGAGTACACCTCTACTCTTCATTTTCGTCAAAAACACCAAACCGGATAAAAGAAATAAGGAGAACTTCCCAGATTCATGAATACGGGGTAGGCCTTTGAGTTCCTAGAGTTTATGCTTACGTTCATATGCTTTTCTTTTTGAAGTTTCATTTTCTTTTCGATTATTTCCCTTTTCTGCGCACCATTCTATTTTCTATGATTTTCAGTATGATTTCAAATCTGTTTGAGAGTTTTGATTACATAAACATATTGTACACATCCTAATCTTTCTAAAATGATAAAGATCATCCAAATCGGTTAAGTATAGCAAAATTTATGATCATTTGAAGTTTAGATTATTATTTTTGTTATTTTTGCATGTTTACTACAGGTCTGAAAAATCGATATCATTAACGATATCACCGACGTCGTTAACGATATCGCCGATGCTGTTAATGAAATCACTGATGCCGTTAATGATACCTCCAATGCCATTAATGATATCGACCTCGCAGAATGCAGTTTTGCTTTGTTTCGCTCCGTTTCGAACCGTTTAAGCCTAGAATGACCCGCTGAGACCATCCTGAGTTTGGAAATACATCATTGGGGGGTAACAAACCTCTGATTTGTAATTATTTAGTATTTATATATGATTTATTAATGTATAAATATGTTAATTAAATTTCGGAGTAGTAACTGAAGCGCTTCGGGCCATTCATATCAATATCACCCTTCATAGGGAAGTCGATAACGATATGAATGACATCGTCACCATTGTTAACCCAAACGATGACTACATAATGCATGTTTGGTCTAGTTTTATCTTTCTAAATATTATTTTAGGTCACCCCCACGAAGGGAATAATACGTGTTCCCGGATAACAGTCCTCACCACTTTGCCATGCGATCATTTTCACTAATAAAATCGACCAACATACAAGTAAATAAAAATGAACTATTTTTTCATTTTAACAACTTTAAACCATCGATGTTTTGATTAGGCCACACGGGCCTCGCTAAAAATCAAATCGAACATACGTGCCATATCTCGTGCTAACCTTTGTGGATGCAGTTTAGATGTATGCCTAGGGATTTATCTTCCTTTGGGTATTGCAAGTATTTTTACGGGAATTGTAATAAATAGATTAGGTGGGCAGTTGCATCCCCCGAGCTTTGTAATGTATTAATTTACTTTCCCGCATTTACTTAATGCTTGATGTATGGATTTATTGCTTTTCACATGCGCGTTAAATCATGCATCTCAACCTCAAAACAACTTAAGTGCGAATATGCACAATTAAGAGAGTACGGTTTTCTGTAGATGTAATATAATGTGATTCAATAAGAAATAAGAAACTTATCCCGAACCCGAATCTCTGTGTCTTGGTGGGTCGTCCCCTTGACGTTAAGCCTCACAAGACTCTAATTCCTAGATAGAGCTATTCCAGGTGGCGACTCCACACTAAGAGACGGTGGATTCTGGTTTGAACCGATTTGAATAAACGTTTTCACCCTCTCTTCAAAACCTTTTTCCCGGGTCCCTGACCCGGCACGCATCTTTTTCAAACACCCCGATGGACTGGGGCCTCTCATCCCGCGTGCTCTCGGCCCACCGCTCCGTGTCGTCCACTCACAGTCGTGCCTCGCTCTTTATTTTTCGAACAATAGGGATCTTTTTCTTTGGAATATCGAACCTCACAAAAAGTTCATAGCCGCGCCATTTTTACGATAAGTTCCATCGACCGCTAGCGCATATTTCTTTCGGCCTGATTTAGAACACTTACGTGCTTCCTCAGGTCCATTTCTTTGGTTGGCTTGTACTTCATAGGAGGATTCCAACTAAAGCTTTTCTTTTATTGAGAGGGTTCGCCTCTTTTACGGATGCTTCTTGCCCTTTATGCTCGGTCACATAATCAAGTGACTACGTGCTTCTCTTCTGCAAGGACAACTGGACCATCTAGTGCAACACATTCAAATGGCTTGGTATCTAAACTCAAGTCCCTGGCCCGCGCCTATTACTTCCTTATTCTCTGAAGATCTTTTTTCTAACCCGGTTTAAATAGAGAGTTTAGGACGGCTCCTTGGTTCTCAATCACTAAGAGCATCTGAAAAAGAATGAATAAATTTGTGTTTGAAGGAGTTCTTGATCACAAAGACTCGCTTATTGCAAATATTCACCGATTATGGTTTTTCTTCAAGATTAGGAACAAGTCTCTTTTTGTTTCCGCTTTGGATCTTTTAATTGATCCGGGCATTTTACATTTGTAACTTGACTTGAACTCTGTATTTATTTGGGCCGGTCACATTTGTGACTTACTCTTTTTAATGAAAAGATGGATTAGTGTTTTGTAGGTAAACAAACGCACGAAATTTTCATCCATTCCAACCTTTATCCGATGGAGGAATACATTATTCCTCTGGAGGTTTTTCAAAAAAAAAATGCAACCATATGCATGGATTTATACAGTAACATATCACTTCGTCCACATATTTTTCAATAACGATGATTGCAAAATCTAGAAAAAAACAGTTAAAACTGAATTTATGCATGAAACAACTCACAATAATAAATTTTGGCAGAAAGAAAGAATGCGCAAGTCATGATTCAATCTCGTGCATGATTTCATTTTACGAAAAAATGACAGGAACTTTCCAATCTCTGGAAAATAAAAGCTCAAATACTTAATATTGTAAGAAATAATTTTAATTGAATAAAAAATAAAATAATACATGTTCTCATGTAGATTTTAAAATTGATGGCTAGATTTAAAAAGGAAATCTGAAACATGAGAAAAGTAAAAAAAAGAACAAAACCTAGATGTTCCCTTCAGTGCCACTATATAAACCTCCAAAACGCAGCATAAGAGTATATTCAACTCCGCGGTCGTTTTTGTCAGAGTCTCTGTGTGCTTAGGAAGGCGATGTATTCAAAGAGAAAGAGATGGAAAGAACTTGGGCATGTTTATTCGCTCAATCTACCACAAAAAAAGCAGCATAGAGGTATATTGAATTCTCAATTTATGTTAATATATATGATCACTACATCTGTTATACTCGCAATTAATTTAGAATCTAAAAATATCTGTAATGATATTCTTATCAGATTGTTTCTGATTTGAAATCAACTAATCCAAATTTTATTTCTTGATATTCTTACAGAAATTCAAAGTAGGAACATCACAAGACAAGACTGCAGAGTTGAAATACAAACAGCCCAAACTGCATCTCCAATCGAAGGCAACAAATTCCCAATGGATCTGTTTTTTTTTTTTTTGAAGAAAATGGATTGTATTAAAGTTAAATAAGATGGGTAACACAATTTGGCGGTGTTAATGTCCACACACCCATTACCTCATCGAAGTAGACAGCTCGAGCAATAGTATATGCAAGCACATTAACATCTCTTGAAATAAAGTTTAACACACAAGATACGAAAGAGCCTAATAAAACCTTACAATCAGAAATAATTGAAGAAAAATAAGAGAAACCTGCTTCAAAGTTTGTTAAAGCATTAAATGAAATACGGTTGTCAACCTCCTTAATGATGTGCGTGCAACCGAGATCCTTTTGCCAAGATAGAGCTTCGCGAACAGAGAGCGCTTCTCTTCAAGGATGGAGATATGCGATGGAAGAATCCCCGATTTCGCACCAACAAAACCTCCAGAAGCATCGCGAATGATAAGACCGAAGCATGCCAAGTTGCCACCATTGAAAATTGCTGTGTCTGAATTACACTTCAAGAAAGATATGTCGGGTGGTTCGCAAGAAGAGACCGATGCCTCCCTAACACCAAAACGCTGTTGTCCCACCTGTACAGTCCCTGCACCTGTCACGCCACCAGGAACAGCAGTTGATCGCCACTGTTCGACACCGGAGGACTGCTTTCGGTTTCGAGCTGATGGATTGCCACAAAAGGTTGTTCCTTGCATACCAAATGGACCAAAAAACATAAAAAACTGCTGCAAAAAATACAAGGATTTATTTCTCAGCCAATCCTCAATCACAGTCACCAAAGGCTGATTTACAAGTACAATGAAATGCGCATCAATTAGGCTCCAAACGCAACATGCAAACTGACACTCAAATAAAATGTGAGAGATGGTCTCCTCTTCTAAAAAACAAACTGGGCACCTAGAGTTATCAACCACCTGCCTATGAACTAGATTGCACCCAACCGGTAGAATATTATTAATTATTCGCCAGACAAAAATACGAAGTTTCGGTGGAATGTGTAAATTCCAAAGCTTGCTCCAACTAGCTTGAATCACAGGTAGGTTTGCAACATGAGATCTAGATAATGTACGGTATGCACTTTTGACAATAAAGGCCCCATTAGCTACGATCACAACGAGTTAATGGAGTGCAAAGGATCAAACTTGTTTCGCTATTATCAAAAATTGACCTAATGAAGTTGATATTCCATTCATTATTAGAAATTAGGTCTACCACCCGCAACAATTCCATTTTCACATTCATAATTCCATGAAGAACTACTCTCCCATTTGTGTTCACCCACGCATCTATGAGTTCCATCACCCACACGCCAACATAAATTCTCTTTGAAAAAATTCATCGCCGAGAAAATGCTTCACCATACATAACTAGGGGAACTGGATAATTTCACAGTCAACACTGAGCCATCACTAAAATAGTGTGATTTCAGAATTCGACAAACAAGTGAGTTGGGATAGATTAGTAATAGGCCACCTATCTAATAAAGTACCCGCAACAAGTACCCTATCAATCCTCGAAAATGCTAGGCTATTCCACCACTTATAATCCCATCCACGGAGAGGTATGTCATACAAAGCGCATTCATTCACAAAATCTCTAAACATCATCATCGAACTCGATAACGTACCATCAGCCCTTGACCTTTCCTAGCTATGAAGAATCTCGTTGAAGTCCCCACAAACTAAAACATTATCCTTCCCCATAATAAATGGCACTAAATCTCTCCATAATTGATTTCTCTCCACATAGTTACTGCTGCCATACACACACAACACATACATTTCTCCATTATTACAAGTTATTCGTACCAAGCACCATCTCGTCGCCTTGTGGATCACACTTGCACAAGTCGAAACCGAATTCCATGATACTACCATACATCCTGACAACCCAACATCTGGAATACAATGAAATTAGAAATCATTGTGTCCCCAATACCGCCGCATAACCATCTCGGATACCCCCCCCCCCCTCCCCCACTTTCGTTTCAACCAACATAAACATATTGAGGTTCGATTTCCTCACTTGATTACGAATCAATTGTTGCTTCGCTCCATTCGTTAAACCACCCCTACAATTCCAACACAAAAAATTCACAAACATTAAATCACAATACTACACCTCGAAATCTGCCTATCCTCAACCTGCTTCTCTAACGCTTCCAAAATCACCGCCACATTGTCTTTCTTAAATAGGCTCAAGTTCTCACCTACTTTAAAAGTCATCACATTCTCACTCTCTACCTCCTCCCCTCCATTCAATGGGTGAAAAATTATGTTCATATTTCCATTATCTGGACCCGACGAGGTCAACGACACATTAATAGTCTTAATTCATTTACCCTCTCTTTGAATGAAATCCTCCGCCTTTCACCTTGGCTGATCCGAGCATCCCCACTTCCAGTTTCTGGAACAAAACTCACCCCCAGGCTAGACCCATTAGCATCTTCCCCACTACAGATCATGTCGCTATCCAAGACCTCTTCCAAACTACTAGTGGCCGAAGACATCAACCCCCTCATCTCCGTTTTATCACCACAGTTTTGACAACCCACTCCTTGCCATAAATTGGTGTGAACCTCAAACTCCGAAGACCCTACCATTAATCTCAAAACACGGTTGGTCATCCCTAAAGGCATCAAAACTAAACAAGAAACCACATATAACTGCTCGGTTCTCTCAAAGTCACAATCCACCGCCACCAAATTTCCAAACCTACTTGCCAAATTACGAATCAAAGATTCACTTACCACCGCTGGCGGTATGCCCATAAAATCTATATACATAATGCATTTCATTGGCGCAAATGTCAACGATAATGGAGTAACCTCATGAATTAAATGTTGTAAAATTCTCCAATCACCATCTACAAATTCAGATAATTTCAATGACGAGGCAAAACATAATACCACATACTTTCCCCCTACCGGTGCTGTGAAATCCAATACAAACCCACGATCACAAACAAGGTCAAAAACATGGCGTACATTACATATATTAATTAATTGTACCATACATGATCTTTCCTTCCAATCCGTAGCCTCCACTACCATATTATATCGACTATGCCTATTCTCCGAGGCTCCTTCCCAAGTCTTGTCTTCGGTCACCACCTTATTCCTTCGTTCCGAGCTATTCATAACAACGTTCGCATACGATCTACAATCCCTAGGGGAATCACGAAAGATCTTCATATTTGGTTTACGAGTGTAATTCGGCTTCTATAACCCCCCTCCCCCGTTTGAATTTTGTATAGAGCTTTCCTTAGTAAACCTTGCTTTAAATGCTCTAAGATGGACGATTCCAATTGAAACTGAATTCAATCGGTAAAGAGATTCATGAGTAGGCAGAGAATAACCATGATCACAAATCCAAAGTTAAGGTTCCAAGCATTCCTTCTCCTTGTAACATAAACCCATCCGTTTACACCATACTTTTGGAATACTCTCTTCATCGCGATCGAATCATATCCATTCGGGAAGTTCTCAAAATAGATTCTGTTATGGTCCTGTTGTCAATCCTGTCCTCTAAACAGATGACCATATTCCTTGCAGCCATTCTTGTATGAGTGGTTCTTAGGATTCATTTTATTATGATGAAGGCTGTGGCTCAGCTGATTGGTGTTATGGTGTGGGTTTTATCGTGGCTGATGTTTTAGGGTGATAGGAGTGGTGTTCTGATGGATAGAGGATGAGGCAAAGGTTACTGGTGGATGACGTTGCTGGTTAGACAGGGTGGTGACAGTAGCGGCGAGTGCAATGTTTTTAGGGTTAGGGTGCGTCGACTGCATGGTTACTGATATATATCTCTTGCACATTTATTTGTAAGGGATTCATGTACCCTTGCAATTGGCAACAACAATCTATTTCCTTTCCAAATCTACAAGTTCATTTGATTAACACTAAGCACGACATATGTTGGCTCTATTTAAGAAAATAATAAAAAGAAAAAGAAAAAGAAGGGTAAAGAAAATACAAAGTAGTAGCAGGAGCCTAACAAAATGAAAAAACAACATATAAACTCCTTAAGTAGGGGAATACTTGTTTGGTTTCTTACGGTCACGTTGAACCTGGTCTCTAGCTGCAACCGTTAAACTTTTCTTCTTCTAAACTGAGAACGGCTTCCAATTAGACGTGGTAGGAGAATCCACAATCATATTACCTGCAGACTTGCTTTCAGTAGAACTAGAGCCCGTACTCTTGGAGGCCCTTACAAGTTCATTTCACTCACAATTATCTCTTGCAGATTCGTAGGTACAACATCCCTTGAAATATAGGTTCTTGTAGATTTACAAGTGCAATATCCCTTGCAAATCCCATGTTGGATGTTTAATTGTAATATATGCATAAACATATCATATTATTTGGATTGAATGAGAGTTATTATGAATTACAAAAGCCTGAAATATACAAATAGTTCAAGATCACTAAGTTAGCTAATATGAAACATTTATTCTCTTTAGACACAAGATAAATATCCAAAAAGGTAGAATATAAAGAGAAAATCACGAAACACATTAACATATTTCATAGGAAGCGCCAGTAAATATTTTAAAGTTGTTCATCTAGCATTTTATGTTAACATATTTCATTCGAATTAGCATTTAAACCTTTCATTATGTGCAGACCTTTCAATTTTACACATTAAACAAACTGACTGCATGATTAAGGAAAATTAAGTAGATTAATATACACTTTTTTTGTGACGAACTCTTGAGAAATACCTTACATAGAGGTAGAGCACAAAATAGAAACAACATGTAATAAAAAAACCTGAAAACGAATAACTATGAAATTCTTTGACTTTAATGAGTGCAATAACCTGAAAACATCTACCACGTCCAATTACACAAGATCTTATTTTGTAGAGCGACAACTGATTTTTTTGATTAATTTTTGCGCCCTCTTCTATGCCGCCTTGCAAACTTCTTCTTGACTAACCGTTCATATTTCCTAGTGTCCAGAGCGCAACCAAAAGCTACTCCGATCACTATTCCAATGCCACACCCATTCAACACAATCTCCAAATTAAATTCAAAAGGAGAGTACTCTTCATCCTCTTCATATTTTCTAAAGGTGGTAATGGTAAGATCTCAGTTTTTCAACATTTTTTGACAAAATGTCCCCACAAAGCCCGGGATTGGCCGAAAAAGAACTGTTTTCAAATGTGCCAAATTGGTTTCCTCGTGGTATTTTTCCTATGAGGTTATTGTAAGAGACATCAAAGACTACAAGGAAGGTAATGAATTCGAGTTTAATTGGGATATGCCCACATAAGTCAATTCGAGAGAGATCCAAAGCCTCAAGCATTGTTAGATTTCCTAAGCATGAGGTTATATGGCCTGTGAGTATGTTGTTGTAGAGGTTGAGCGATTGGAGTGCTCTTCAAAATTGTTACTTGAAAGATCAACAACTACAAAAAACTCCAGAATATGATCATATGCTCTCTCAGTACCTTTGTTCACTATTCTATTAGTGTACATGTGATTGATTGTCCATTTGTTTCTAGGTATCTCAAAAATTGAACCTGCTTGCATGTAAGATAGGTGGTCCTTATCTACAATTTTCATGGCTACCCAATTTCGCAAGTACTCTAGTGCTAAATTTCCTCTGAAATCATTGCCCGAAAGGTCGATTATTTGGAGACGACCAAAATCAAATTTCGTGAGTGGTTGGCCTATCACACCATGGAATTGATTCGATCTCAACAACAAAACTCTAAGATGAGGAAGAATACCTAACCAATGAGGAAAGACATCATTTATTCTATTTTCATTAAGATTGAGGATTTGTAGCTTAGAACAGTTAGCTGATGAAATAGGTACCTTGCCTTCGAATATATTTTGACTAAAATCCATCACCTTTAATTTTCAACCACTTGTAAATTTGTTAGGAATCGATCCCGAGAGACTATTGTTTCCTAGGTTCAGAACTGATACATAATTTTCCAAACAAGGAAGTAATCCTGCTTTTAAGTTATTGCTTGAAAAATCTAAGATAAAAGCAGATGTTAAGTTGCAGAACAAAGGTGAGATATGTCCGCTAAAATTGATTTGTGAAACGTCGTAAATGAAGATGGAAAGTGATGGAAATGGTAAGATTACCAAATATGTGAGTTGAAACAAACTTCCTAAAGAGGAAGGGATTTTACTTGAGAAGTAGTTACTATGAATGTCTAAGACATGAAGATTGGTAAGATTACCAATCGATGACGGGATAACTCCACCAAAATGACATCCTGGGGCAGTAAAAGCTACCAATGACTTGAGGTATTTGATTGAAATAGGCAGTTGTTAACATAGTCAAATATTGACAGGCGCATGCGCACCACGCAGAACCCCCAGGCATACCATATCCGCTGTGAGCAGGCGACACGGAGCGGTGGGCCGAGAGCGCGCGGAGTTCATAGGCGCGGTCCACCGGGGTGTTTTAAATAAAAAGGGAAAAAGAAAAGCACCGGGTCTGGGACCCGAAAGAAAAAAGGTTTGAAAGACAAAAAAAGGCGAAAACGTTTAAGATCGGTTCGAACCCGAATCTGCCGTCTCTCAGTGTGGAGTCACCACCTGGATTAGCTCTTTCCAGGAATTAGAGTCCTGCGAGGCTTAATGTCCGGGGGACGGCCCACCAAGACACAGAGATTCGGGTCCGGGATAAGTTGCTTATTTCTTAAGTGATCACAATATATTACATCTACAGAAAACCGTTTTCTTTTAATTGTGCATATTCGCAGTTATGTCATTTTTGGAGTTAAATGCATGATTCACGTATTGCGAAATAATAAAACATTCACAAAAACGGAAAAGTAAATCATCCACAAAAACAGTAAGTAAATGCGGAAAGTAAAATTACAAGGCTTAAAAAATCGGGGGATGCAACCGCCCGCTAACCTATTATTTACATTTTCCGTAAAATAAAATGTGCAATACCCGAAGGAAAATAAAAGCCTAACATACATCTAACCTGCATCCACAAAGGTCAGTACAGGGGATATATCACGTATGCTCGATTTGATTTTGGTGAGGCCCGTGTGGCCTAATTAAATCATCGGCGATTTAAAGTTGTTAATTTAGATAAAAATAGTTCATTTTTATTTACATGTATGTTGGTCAATTTTATTAGTGAAAATGACCGCATGGCAAATAATGAGGTCTGTTATCCGGGAATATGTTTTAATTCCCTTCGTTGGGATATTCTAATACAGAAGTTAAAAAGAAATAAAAGAAGAAGAAGGAGAATTACAACATTATTTATAGTAAAATAAAATAACTCCTAGGTCAAAAATAAAAAATAAAAAGGAAAGAAGATGAACATGGGATTTGCAGTTCTAAGAACTCAGAGGCTTTACCCTTTTGGCGTGAATCCACTTCGGCGTGTCCGTTAGATCTCCGGGAGCGTTCCTCGTTCGTTTTTGTAGTTTTAGGTGAAAAGGTTGATGTAAAAAA
>CATIWQ010033860.1:0-13661 GCA_949673415.1 Euphorbia schlechtendalii
TATGTATATACACACACATATACATGTATATATATGTATACATATATATGTATGTATATGTGTGTGTACGTACATACATACATACATACATACATACATACATATATACATACATACATACATACATACATACATACATACATACATACATATATACATACATATATATATATATATATATATATATATATATATATATATATATATATATATATATATTCAATCTTAATAATTATTTGATTCTTATTATACAATATGTTACATTTTTGTACACTGCGTTATAAAAAATCTGCTGGCGATACTATACTATAAAGATTAAAAAGATAATAAATTTTCTAAAACATGGATCAAATGGGTAGTAACATATATACTAGAGAGATTTTGCAGTTGATTTTGTACCACCAGACTAGCTTAATTAACATCACAAATATGTTCATTTTGTTATCACCCTCAACTAGGGTGTTAACAAGCCTAGTGACTCTCAAACAGTTCGGGATTCAGCCCGGTTAAAGCTCGATCAGAGTTTAACTCGATTTCGAGATCGGCTCGAGATAATAACAAACTAAACCAAGCCTTCTAAGGTTTGGTTCGCAAGCTCCCAAATATGTTAGTATAATTTTTTTACTTAAATGAGTGAAAAATAGGTTGTATATCACTTTCTACTTCTCTGTAGGGGTGATAATGATTATGGAAATGCATAGGACAAGACGAAATAAAAGTAATGATTGATTAGGATAAAATATATTATGATGTTAGTTTTAATTTTTTTAAAATTATTAATTTCTCTAAATGTAAACGGAAATAAATTGAGCAACTAATGTATTTTTCGAGACATTTTTTGAAAATAGTGTAGCAAAATAGTATTGTTGATGCAACTTTTTTTAGCTAGTGTTGCTATAGATTAAATTTAAACACTTAGGGGACAACACTCTTGTAATTCGTTGCAATAGGTCAAATATAGTAGGCTCGTTTGGTCTCGCGAACTTGAGCCGAGTTACAAATTTTTTAAACTTGACGAGCTTCAAAGCTAGCCGAGCCCGGTCATTTCCTTACACTAGCCGAGCCCAGCCATTTCCTTTCACGAGTCGAGCCCTGGACTATTCAATCTCGGTTCGGCTTGTTAACACCCCTACCCTCGACATTCACAAATCCACGATCTTTATGGTATTAATTGAGATTGAGAACACATGACTACTAGAATGTCTTTAGGTATATGTTAAAGCACCTCGTGAAATTGGAGTTTTAGTTCCTTGTCTCATTGCACAATGTAGAGTGTGTTTAGCTCACATTAAATAAAAATAATGATAAAAAGTCGTTTACAAAAAATTAGACGCTTATGATTTTATTCATATATATATATACACACACATATATAAAGAGCGCGCTCCTTAACACAATGTTATTAGTATTATATGAGCTTAATTAACGTTGTATATATGCTCACTTAGTTCTTACACACAAAAATCTAGCATTTGGAAATAATATGCTTCATATAATTTTACGTCTAAAAGATTGTCTATCATAAAGTTGAAACACAAAATTTTGCATATACGTATTCGCGTACAAAATAAATAAATTTCATCGGAACTTTACAGTTTAAACCATTATGCTTTGAATAGTCCATGTATAATATTATGAAAATTCCAGCTATTAATTTTATAAGTTAAAGTGATTTACCAGTTGCCCAATTGTTTCTTGCTTAAGTAAACAATTACTCTTTTGATTAGATCTTTGTATGATGTCTTTATAATCTTTCTTGAATTTATAACATCATTTTATACTATGTGTCACCGTCAATCAATGACAGTATATGTAGTCTGTAATTTATATTGGTATTTCAATATCAAATTACTTTTTAAAAATTTAGCTAATTTTAGTATTCTCTTATATACCATGATTGTATTAGTAATTTCCATATCATCTATATAGACACAAGTTTTTCCTTTTTTGGACATATTTTCGGTCATTGTCTGTTATTCACAACGTTTTATATTTATTTAAGAAACACTTTTGTTTTCCAGTTTTTCTAAATGTTGTCACAAATATCCATTATGTTCTTATCAACCTATGCATGTAATTTTAAATGAAAGTTTAAATGATACACAAAGTTGTTAGAGAAATATAGTCCAATTAAAAACTTTACAGACCATAAGTACATGTTCTTATACTGCCGAGACGACAAGGTTTGTTTTTCATACTTTTTATATATACTTAGAGATAGTATTATAAACTTTCAGTAGTAATATCAAGGCCCACTGAACGCCCAAATAAGCAGGCCTTGGCCCACAAACAGATTCCACAGGCAAACTCACCTCGGCATAACTGCAAGCTGAGCAGAGCAGCGAAATGCCCTCAGCGCTGCCCACTGCGCTTGGGCTGAAATATCATCGGCAAGATCCTTGCTGATCCGGCGCACTCCTTCTCTTTCCTCTGTCGCATTAAATACAACTCTGACTGGTAGGGACGAACCATTTAATGCTCCGACGGTTGAAAAGACCCTCAAGCGGCTTGCCACACGTGAATAGCTTGTAGGCAGACCCCACAGATCATCATTACATGTATCCCTATAAATAGCAAGATGATTTTCCACTTTAGAGGTAACTGTGACTCCAAGAATACACACTTATCACCCTTCTCAGAGAGCTAACTTTAGCATTGGAGGGTATTCGCCGGAAACACTTCCAGCCGAAGACTTGTTTTGTAGGTTCCGGAGACTTCGAGGGCAACAGACTTCACTCAACGGATACCAAATTGGTGCAGAAAGTGTGGAGAACAACCCTAAACGATGACTACTCCCCCAAACAGACTAACGAAATCTTTCACTCATGGAACGGACCTATTCTTGGACACACTTGAACTCGTCGAACCTAGTCACCACCATTCCACCACCATTGACGGAAAAACCAAATAACTCGAGACTACAGGCGTATGAAGAAGGGAGAACGAAGATGGCAGAACAAGGCATGGTGGCTATGCTTGTCAAACAGAGCGAGTAACAAAACGCGGCCATGGCCCTTACGTAAAATATGATGAACGAAATGCTACACTCGCGAAGAGAGGAACAGGAATTGCTCAGGGATCTTTGTAGGGAGAGGCAATTGGATGGGTCGGGGGCGCGACGCCCGTCCCGAGGTTCCCCGTCCATGACAAGGCAAGACCGCTCAAGTTACACTTACCGCCGCTCGCAAACAATAGAAAAGGAAGGAGTCGCGATGACTAAAGGAAAGGCGCAAACAAAGTCCCAGCGACGGGAAAGGGAGGATCTGAAGAATCGCTCCCGCATAAAGGCAGAAGTTCCGCATTCAAACTTGCTCAAAGCAGCCTCTGGACAGCGAGGGGAGCCCGGCGGGATCAAGGTGAGAGACTTCCCCAGAGCCCTGGCCTACTAGAGAGAATTTTGAGGCTATGGTAACCGGGAAGGTGGAGGAACTTCTATCTGAGAGGGGCATGGAAGCTGCCGTACCAGACGTTGCTGAAACAGAGTCACCTTACTGTGCCCGCATTCACGCGAAAAGGTTCTCGAAAGGCTTCAAATAGCCCTAACTACGGGAATACTCTAGAGTGGGAGACCCTATCGCACATGTTCGCTATATTCACCAGTGCATGGAGGCGACCGATGCTATAGATGCTATGTTATACAAGTTGTTCCCCACCACCCTAGTAGCACTCGCAACCCACTAGTTCGAGAGCTTCAAACCAGGATCCTTAACAAGCTTCGACATGATGGCCAAGAGTTTCACCCTTTACTTTGTCACATCTATCCCACCCAGCAGAACAGTACAAGACCTGCAGATGGTTCGGCAAAGGGCAGATGAATCCTTCGTTGATTTCATGGAAAGATTCTAGAAAATGGCTCTCAAGATTAAGGACTGCAACATTGACATAGCATTGGAGGCATTAGCTCGGAATTGCCGAAGTGCTGATTTGGCGAAAGATATATCCATCGAGAGACCTAGCACTCTGGCAATGCTGATGCAGAAGGCCAGGAAATGGGTACGATAGGAAACTCACAAAAGAAACACGAAGCAAATTGAGGCTGCGACGAGGGAGGAGCCGGCGAAAAGATGAGATTCTGAAAAACATGAGCCAGATCGCCTACAAACTTATCGCCTGGAGATGCCCAGAAGGGAGACATAAGAATTCGCCCCTTTTAACGCCAAGAGAAAGGAGGTCCTGATGTGGATCGAGAAGAATGGGGAGGACATCAAGATGAGATACAAAGGGAGGCTAGGATCTTATTGTGAATTCCACAAAAGTGAGGGTCATGACACCGAAGACTGTAGGAGTTGGCCCGCGAACTAAACAAAAAAGTCACTGATGGTAGATTGGATCGCTTCCTTTAAAACCCATCAAAGGATCAACAACGAGATGGAGCGAAGAATCCCTGCCAGGAACAGCGAGGCTATCAACAGCCTCGCAGACAAGAGGAAGCGACAAGAGGAAGTAGGCTATCGACCACCTCGCCGAGACGTGGATATAGGCTATCAACCACTTCGTCACGATGCCGAACAAGGCTACCACCAACCCTATCGCAGGGCCGAAGAGCTGCCTCCTAGAGGAGTAATACACGTGATTGCCGGGGGAACCATCCCGAAAAAGAGGAAGAGAGGAAACGCATACGATTATGATAATACAAACAGGGTGAGCGAAATGTGCTACTCCTTTGCCCAGGAAAAGAAGTCTCCACCACACAATGATGCTCGGTTAATGTGATGACGAGAAGGGTGTATGAAGCCATTGGGGGTAACCCTAACCATCTCGCTATCCACCAGGCGCCCCTGATTGGCCTAGGGGGTCACGTCGTACTTGTATGCGGCTCAGCGAACTTATCTATTGCATTGGGAGATGACGGCCCCAGGTGGAAGGCGCAGGCCGAATTTCTCATTGTAGATATACCCTTAGCATACAATATAATCTTGGGACGCCCACTCATTATCAGCTTTGAAGGGGTCATTAACCTTCGTTACCTGACGCTTCAGATACCTATGCACCATGGAGTAGCCACGACTTGCGAAAATCAACAGGCTGCTAAGTACACATATCTGATGTCCTTAAAAGCCGAGCCTCTATCGGTACAGGAACCTGACGGGGAGCAGACTGCTAAACCCTGCAGATATAATGGAAGCGGTATGCTTGGAAGAAGGAAAAGAGATTCGCATGTCGGGAGGGCTGAAAGGCGAAACAAAGGAGGCAATCTTAGTAGTACTACGTGACAAGATCCAGGCTTTCGCTTGGACCTCAGTAGATCTGAAGGGTGCAAGCCCCGATGTCACGGAACACAGGTTGAATGTGCTTCCTCAAGCGAAACCAGTGAAGCAAAAGTGAAGGAACCATGCCCCGGAAAGGCAGAAGGCCATAGAGGAGGAAGTCTCCGGCTTGTTCAAGGCAGGACATTTTAAAACTGTCTGCTATCCAAACTGGATCGCCAATGTAGTGCTAGTCAAGAAATCCAACGGCAAATTCCGCATGTGCGTAGACTTCACGGATCTCAACAAAGCATGCCCAAAAGACAGCTATCCTCTCCCCAGCATCGACATGTTAATAGATGCCACGGCATGTTATGCCATTTATTCCATATTAGATGCCGCATCAGGATATAATCAGATACCCATGGCCGAGGAAGACAAAGAAAAGACGTCGTTCATCACACATAAAGGAACATACTATTATAATGTTATACCCTTCGGTTTGAAGAACGTGGGAGCTACGTATCAACGAATGGTGAACGAGATCTTTGGCGATATGATAGGGAAGGAGGTAGAGTTATATGTGGATGACATGATCATCAAGAGCAAAGTCGAAGCCGAGCACCCAGCAGACATAGCTAAAGTCCTAACTCTTCTAGAGAGATATGAGCTGAAGCTAAACCCAGAAAAATGCGCCTTCGGCGTAACAGGAGGAAAATTCTTACGATATCTAGTGTTGTAAAGGGGAATAGAGACCCCAAAGCATCAAGGATGTCCAGCGTCTCAATGGTGAGCTTAACGCACTGGGCCGTTTTATTTCTTGTGCAGCACGCCGATACATTCCATTTTGCAAAGCTTTGAAAATGAAGAAGTTCGTATGGGGGGAGGACTGCGTTACAGCCCTTGCCGAGATCAAAACCTTTCTGGTCTCTCCACCTTTACTGAGCCAACCCATCTTTGGTATGCCCCTGTATCTCTATCTTAGCACATCGGATGAGACAGTGGGAATGGTCCTCGTCAGAGAAGAGGGAGCAGATCAATTCCCTGTCTATTACGGTAGCCGTGCTCTGAAAGGCGCTGAAGTAAAATATGGCCGAATGGAAAAGCTGGCATTCACCCTAGTCGTGTCTTCCCAAAAATGGCACCACTACTTCCAAGCCCACATAATCATTATACGAACCGACCTACCACTTAAGAAAGCTCTTCAGCGACCCGAATCTTCAGGGCGCCTCGCCGAATGGTCTCTTAAACTTACAGAGTTCGACGTTCGCTTTGAACCAAGGATGGCATTGAAAGCACAGGTGTTAGCCGACTTCATGTAAGAAGCTCCACCATAGAAAGAGCTACCGGAGGCGGTGTGGTGCATGTTCATTGATGGTAGCTCAAACAGCACGGCAGCAGTTATTAGAGTTTACATTCAAAGCCCGAAGGGGATAGTGATACGGTAGGCTGCTAGGCTGGAATTCAAGGCCTTCAATAATGCAGCGGAATACGAAGCATTGATCTTTGGGTTAGAGATTATCAAAACTATCAAACCCGACAACATTACTATATTCAACGACTCCGGGCTAGTGGTCAAGCAATTCGGTGGAGAATATAAAGCCAAAAGCGAGACCATGAGGCATTACCTAGCCCGTATCGCCTCCCTCATCAAAGAAATACACCGAGAGGGTACCGAAATGTCAATAAAGCAGATCCCCAGAGCATTGAACGCTGAGGCTGATAGATTGGTAAAAGGAGCATCAAGCGAGGAACAGGAGATCTTACTCCCCTGTGCTTTGTTTCGTATTAATTCCCCGAGCGTGCCAACAATCGAAGTGCTGCAATCTGATACGGAGGATGAATGGTTTACCCCCATCAGCAAATTCTTAGAACACAACGAGCTACCGGCGGATGCATGTATGGCTCAAAAAGTAGTAAGAAAATCCTTTTGCTACGCATTAATCGACGGACAGTTATACCGGAAATCCATCAGCCACCCATGGCTGAAATGTGTAGGCCGCGTCAACGCTGATTATATATTACGTGAGGTTCACAAAGGTCTCTGCTGTGTGCATGAGAAGAAAGACGTGATGGTTCGGCGAGCCAAGCTACAAGGCTTCTATTGGCCAATTATGGAGCTAGAAGCTAAAAAACTAGTACAATCTTGCAAAGCCTGCCAAAACATTATCAGCACCGATTGGGCCGAGATCCATAATTCAGGCGGCATGGCCCTTCACCCTTTGGGACGTTGATCTGGTAGGACCCTTACCGAGAGCGAAATAGCAGAAGCGCTGGATCATCGTGTCCGTTGATCACTTCACGAAGTGGGTTGAGGCCGAGCCCTTATCGGCCATCACACTGAAACAAGTCACTTCTTTCTTTACCAAGAATATAATGTCACGCTTCGGCATCCCCCATACCATTATAGCGGACAATGCGTTCAAATGTTTCTGCCAGTTCCTAAAGATACAACTCCGCTTCTCCAGCGTTTCCCATCCTCAGACAAATGACATGACGGAGGTAACTAATCAAGCCATCTTGGAGGGAATCAAAATGAGAGTCCAAGAGCATGGTTCAGCGTGGTTAAAGGAGCTGAACAACTTCCTTTGGTCCTACAGAACCACCCCTCGAACGGCGATGGGTGAAACACCTTTCCTCCTCACCTATGGAACAGAGGCGGTGGTCCCTGTTGACATCGACGCACCCAACGCGAGGGTAGCAAACTACGTTGAAGGAGCTTCAAATTATGATTTGGTAAGGAACAACTTGGATTTGTTAGAGGAAAAGCTAGAGCCAGCCCTCATACGCATGACGGAATACAAATGGCGCATCGCCCTCATACACAATAAGAAGATTAAACCTCTAACATTCCAGGAGGGCGAGCTAGTCCTTCGTAACACGAAGGACTCACAAGCAAGGGAAGGGCGAGGAAAGCTCGGAGTCAAATGGGAAGGCCCGTTTAAAGTGACAAAATGAATAGGAGGAAGCGCCTACAAGTTGTCCACCACTCGGGGAAAAGTTCTACCCCGTACATGGAACGCAGCATCCCTTCGAAAATTTTTCCCCGGAGCCTGATAAGTAATATTTTGTATATCTGTTCATAAATTATGTTTTGTAAACTTTCAGGGCAATGAAAATACAGCATTTCACAAATCTCTTCTATCAAATCAGCAGACAACCAAATTAAAACAACCCGCAGGGTCAGATCGACGAGATCCCCTAGGTGCTATCACGCTTTGGAATTAAAGCAAATTAAAACAGCCCGCAGGGTCAGATCGACGAGATCCCCTCGGTGCTATCACGCTTTGGAATTAAAGCAAATGAAAACAGCCTGCAGGGTCAGATCGACGAGATCCCCTCGGCGCTTCCACCCTTCAAAAATTAAAGCAAGTAGCCTGCAGGGTCAGACCAACAAGACCCCCTCAGAGCTATCACGTTTCAAAATTAAAGTTACAACAGCCCACAAGGTCAGATCACCGAGATCCTCTCGGTGCTTCCGAGCTTCGAAACTAAAGCAAATTAATTATTTCAGCATATCATAGCGAAGTTATGGAAATCTTGCTATCTCAACTATTAACCCAAACAGAAAAACCAACTTCACATCTCAATTACCGAAGAATAACAAACAAGCAAAATCAGCACAACCTATGTAGTCAACGGCTTAATAACACAACCTATCAACAAACAAAGCAGATATCAGCATAAAGAAATTCCATTGATAAAACAAGATTATCAGCTCACAAAGCCGAGCTTGATAGCTACAATTCAGAATTTAACATACAAAGAGCTATGAAACAAAAAGAGGTGAAGAAGCATGCTAGAGGCTCTCAAAACTGAACCTCCTCCTCATCCGTCGCCATGGAGGAAATATTGGAATAAGAGGGCTCTAGTGTGGGAGGCTCAAAGACACGCTCGTCTTCTTCCCAGCGGTAGAGGGGCTCATCCGGTGGAGCTATCTGGGCAAGATCGTCAATATCAGCCCCGGGAAACTTAATGCTCACCGCGTGGAGAAAAGCGGTTCGATAGCTAGGGTGATCCTCTCGCCAATCTTCGCGGGTCTGCTTCACCTTAAGCTTGTACTTGGCCCTATAACGCTCGTACTTATGCTGAAGATCTCGCAGCGCTACTGTGTTGCCTTCAGCGACAGTCCTCCAATACCCTAGCCCCTTCTCCGCATTCTCCAGATCCTTCGCCATCTGGGCCTTACTTTCCTCCTCCCTCGCCGCCTCAGCCTTCAACTCCTCTATCAGCGCCTTTAGCCTTTTCTCTTCGGCTTCCGTAGCAGATTTAACTTTGGCCAACGCCAACTCATGCTTCTCCTCCAATCCCCGCATTGTATTAATCAGCTCCTTCCTCTTGCCCCTCAGAATATTCCAAGTCCGCAAGAGCTTGAGTCAGCTCTACGGCCTGTTTCTTACCGGTCTCCCCCAATTTTCGAGCAGTCTCCTCCAGCTCAGCGAGGGTGTCGCGCTCTTGCTGAACCTCTTTCAACCGCTTAGCACTACCTTGGGAGGCAGCATAAGCAGCCTCCACTTGACGCTGTGCCTCAACTAAAGCCTTTGCCACCTGATGGGATGCAGAAAAAGCCTTCAAAGCAAGAGCAGGGATAAATCAGATAGCAAAAATCAACAGCAGTAATGAGTAGCATGCATATATGTCCAGCGAACCAATATCCAAACTCCTAAATAAGGGAATACTTACAAGTAAAGTTTGCTGCTCAACATAGACCCCTAACTCGGCAGGGCCCATGGCGCTGAAGCGTGCATCTTCGATAGGGAGCTCGGTGTAGCGCCCCAACTCACCCAAAACCTCTGCCTTAAGTAGCGGCACATCTTCACCATGGACCTTCCGCCACAACTACAAAGAAACCGAGCAAAATTCAGCAGACAACACAAGCAGACAAACAATAAGAAGGGCAAATCTTAATCATCAAACGTACCAATGGAGGATCATATTTGGCCCATTGGACCTGCTCCTCCTCTGTTAGCGGAGCTTTCCCCTTGGAGGACTTCCCTCCAACTTCACCATCATTACGGGGACCCTTTTATCCCCTCTCACGAATCTCCACACCTTTCGTGGAGATAGCAGGAGTTTTCCACCTAGGAGGAGGCTCCCTAGGGCTGGCCGCAGTAGCCATGATTTTTGGTGAAGTGGTCTCTATGACCACCACTTCCTCATTCGCCCGGACGACCTCCTGTCGAACAGTAAGAGGATCTAAAATACCCTGCTTAAGAAGCTGCTGAGCCCAACCCACAGCAGTAATCTCCATTTTCGACGTCACCTCGGTCGCCGTTGTAGACGTAGCACCAACAATTACAACCTCAGCCCCCCTCCCCGCTACTGGTGAGGCAACCTCGGCCGCTTGCATCCTCGCTGCTGCCACTGCAGGAAAAATTTTGGGTTTCCATTTAGTACGAGCCATTCCTACAAATAAAAAGAAAAGTTATGATTAGTTTTTCGAAATCTCACCACCCTCAGCAGTCAAATCGGTATAAGTGATGGCCCCTTGATCCATCCAGCAAAAGAGGCCATGGGGTTGCCAAAGCAGATACTCAGCCACACGCCAATGGATGCCAGGCCGGATTTGATGAATAATTTCTGCCTCTCGACGCTGCGACGGGCTTAAATCCTTGACTCGCCACCAATTATAGGGATCCTTAGGGTTCCGGTTCCAACGGGTATGGAAAGGGAACTTCCCATCCCTCAACGGATTCGGCGCACCCCTCTCTACTTGGTCAGGAGACGGGAATATCCAGAATCACTTATCTTTAAAATCCCTAACGTGGGATTGCTTCTCCACCGATTTTGGTGTGGTCTCTCTTTTGCTCCTCTAAAACACGAAAGCTCCCGATTGCATTGTGCGAGGTTTGAAGAAAAGGTGGAACATACGCCCTGAAAGGATAAAGCCCAGGTCGCGGCACATTCGCGCTAGGATAGCCAAGACGATCCAGGCGTTGGGATGCAATTACCTAGCGCACAAGTCAAATTCGCGTAGCACATCCACCACGCCAGCATCTAGGGGGAAGCGAAATCCCCAACGCACTTGTTGGCAAAGCACAGGCACTAAGTCCTCCCTAGGGGGATTCCACACCACTTCCCCCTTCTTTGGTGCTTTCCCCAAAACACCGTGCGAGGCCTCCAACAATAGCTGAAAAATTTCACTAGCCTCTTTCTTCTTAATGGTGGTGGGTGTTTGGCAGTTCGCCCCTTCGGCAAGGAAAGGAGAGAAAGACTCCCCCGCCATAACTTGGCAGCGCGGGACAGATCCCGAACCACCCGCCATCACCTCCACCACAACGGTGACCTCGGGGCCCCTCAAGGATGGCACCGCTGTAGCAGAAGGAGGATCACGCTCCTCCGCCGGTTGCAGGTGATCGGCGCGGTGGACCAAGGCACCGGAATCAGAAGAACTGGAAGACATTCTACTGCATATAATAAGAGAGAAGGGTTACTCACTTAGCGGAAGAACAAGAAAGTTGGCGACGATTTCTCAAAAGACAACGAAATTGGAGAGCAAATAGCAACACAGTATTTTTTAAAGCAAAATCAAGCGAACGAGCAAAGGAGGAATGCACACCCTAATATATACGGAAAATCGCGCGGAAACCGAAGAGATATACCCATTCAATGAAGCGCAGTCATCATTGCTATTTCAAACGGCGGAAGAAAAAGACCTCGTCAAATCAACAGTCGCAGCTCCAAGAAACGACGCCACACGTGTCTATGGTACGGTCGCAGACCTCTTAAAGGCCCTAAAGAGCCTTTACTTGGGCTCGTTGGGGGGGACTCCTGATATCAAGGCCCATTGAAGGCCCAAATAAGCAGGCCTTGACCCACAAACAGACTCCACAGGCAAACTCACCACGGCATAACCAAGTAGCACTTATCAATTTATAATCTCAACTCAAATGGTTCTATGAAATGCCACAAAAATAAGAGCTCGGTGTTAATTAAACTCATGAAAATAATATATTGCTGAATTTTAACACATTGTTAACAAACAAACAAAATAATAATAATGAAAACTATTTTTCTTATATATAATAATGAAAACTATTTTTCTTTTATACATAACTGAATATTGACATTTGAAAGGTAAAAAAATGCAAATGATTAATTAGTAAATTTGCGATATGAGTCAGATGTATAAATGCAAATAATAAAATAAAAAGAACGATGAAATGATGAACAAAGGATCTGATAGGATTTGGAGGGGTCGATGTATTGTTTTGAAGCAACAATAAGAGTAATTATTGGTTGGAAATATAGAAAAAAATTGAAGAAGATTTCTTAGGTTAGAGTAGAGATGTGTTTGGATATCCCACAACATGATTTTAATTAGTTCAATCTATAGAGATTGACTTCCCCACGTTATAAATCACTATAATGATCAATAATAATGAATTATTAGGTCAAAAATATGGTGCTTAACTTTTGGGGTTAATTGAATCTTGATTTATCCTTTAGAGCCCCTAGAAAGATTTCATTCACATGCCACATCCCCTTTTAATTGTAATTTCTTATTTTCTTCTATTTCCATTACCTTACAATAAAATCTTACTAGTCTTCGTCAAAATAAAAATAAAAACTCTTTTGAAAGAAAGAAACAAATAAACTAATTATATAATGGAGTCTTTACTTGTTACATCCTAATTGCACAATTCTATTACACTTCTTAATATCTTGAAAGGGTTTTGTAATGTTATTGAATCAATTGCCCTCTAAACTTAAACCTATCATCTTGATTTTCGGCTTAAACACCTTTTTAGATTATGTGGTATTATCATTTTGCTCACTTGATCCCTCTACTGTATGTTACTTAATTAGATCTTGTGTTATCCAATTTCTTATCTTTTTTGTCATTTTAATACATATTACATGATATTTTGCTAAAATAGTTTTTACAACATTTTTCTCAAAAAAAAAGACAAGGTTTCACAACATAGGGTTCGAAAAGTTCAATATTGCATACCACAAGGACCAAATGGGTTAACAATTGTATAACACAATGACCAAAAAAGATAATTATTTATATAACACAAGGATCAAACGAGTAACATTTATAGCAGATGGACCAATCAAACAAACTGACTATACCACAGGATCCCAAAAGATGTTTATGCAACTGATTTTCACAATTTCCTATGTCATTTCGAAATTGGCAAATGATGATTCTTAATACTTCTTCCGTCTATAAAATATTGTCGTCTTAGAGGGATTTCGTTGTCTCTTTTTTATTGTCATTTTGTATTTTCAAAATATTTTTTTCCAAGTTTTCCATTCCTACCCCTATTAATTTGTTCAACTTCCAATTATATTCTAATCTCCAATAACAAGAGAATACCATAGGTCAAATTGTTTTTATTGAACAAATTAATAGTCTTGAAAATTGAATAGGACATTTATGAAAGGGTAAACTAGTAAATCATCTCATTTAGTTAGTTATTATCTTAAAAACTATGAATTAGTTAAAACGATAATATTTAGTAATCG